>PVIC010045452.1:0-14632 GCA_004025085.1 Thryonomys swinderianus
TCTCTCTCTCTCTCTCTCTCTCTCTCTCTCTCTCTCTGTCTCTCTCTTTCTTGTAAATTTGCAGGACTTTGAGCAGTGATTTCAATATCAAACTTCCAGAAACCATCCAGGTCTATCCATCCATGTAAGCTCCTGACACTAGGGTAAAAATAGTAACAGAGTTTACTTCTTAAACTCACTGTAATAGAGAAAAATGTAAAAATTGTAGTCTTGTCCCTCGACACCAAGTTCTGTGGTGTTTAGTAAAAGAATACTACATTTTTGAGAAAATACAGAGACTGAATGGACTTTAAAAATTCTCAGGGTATCTTAACAGAGAATGCTCCTCAACACAGAAAGGCCAAGCTTGCCTTAAGGGCACAGACCCATTAGCGCTTGTTCAGGATATTGCTCTCTTCCCTGGAGATTAGGCTTTGCAAATAAAAAAAGTCGGTGGTCATTAATTCTTTGCATTTGTAAGAAAAGTTACTTCTGTACTTTATTCTCAACACAATGTACTTGAGAATGAGATTTCTTAAGTGAAATGACCTTTGGTCTTAAAGCCAGAATCTTTACAGATTCTGAGTATACTAGTTCAAGTTTTAAGTAGGTTGGATCTGTTCCTCCTAGAATTCTCTCTTGACTCCACGGGGTAAATGAGGGTTAAAATATCCTGTCCTATTTCTAGAGGATAGCTTTTCTTTCTGTGATTACCTAAAAATTTTGAGAATTGTTTCTGCTCTCTCTGTTTTAGAGGCTCACTACCACATGTGCGAGTGGGACAATAAAATGCAAACCAATTATTCAGATAGAGTACAACAGATTAACTAGTAGTTAAGTCTATATTTGTACCATACTAAATAATTCGTGTTGTTTTATCATCACAGTAACCTTGGCTGGTTTTATTATTGTTGATAATAAGGTTCCCTGTGAGCCCTGGGATAAGAAGTTATTCATTCCTTATAAATTTCTTATAAAGTCTACTGACATCAAAATTTCCAGAAGGAAGAAGAATGAATTAGTATGGAAGATAGGGTGAAGACAAGTGATGCATTTCCATTATTAGTGTTGATCCCTTATGGAGAGCTCTAGAGCGAAAAATGTCTCAGTGCTCTTCCAAGATGGAAAAAAAAAATGCTTGTTGTCATGACTGTAGTTTGTTCAATCAGTGGAGAAGTGCTGCTCCATCAGTAGGACATAATATTAAACGTGGTAGATTTTCTCAATTTGAAGCAATTACCAAGGACAGTTGTCATAGGCACAGTACCGCATATTTTATAAACACCATTTTTTTATAAAACCATATTAAGTACTTTATACCCCATGGATAAATATTTGTTTGCATAGTTAATGTTTAAATCCAAAGTGATTTTTTTTTCTATTCTTGTTAGTTCAATTAGTTTGGAAATGATGTTAGTTGGAGATACCACAATAGAAGCTGTAGAAATACTCCCCTTATTTCATCTGAACTTGGGCAGCACCCAGGGCCAATCCTTCTCCTATTGTCCTAATTTTTTTTTTTTTCTTGAGATAGGGTCTTGCTTTATAGTTCAGGCTGGCCCTGAGCTCACTATGTAGCCCAGGCAAGCTTGAAACTCAGCAATCTTCCTGCCTCTGCCTCCTGAGTGCTGGGATTACAGGTGTGAGGCACCATTCCCGGCACTGTGGTATGTGGTATTGATTGCTGGTGGGTGTGAGTCACCATGCCCAGCATTGTATGCGGCTACTAGGATCGATCTCAGGACCTTGCACTTGCAAGGCAGGTGCCGGAACCACTGAACTGAATCTCCAGTCTGGTTCTTTTAATTCTTTTGAGTATATTCTTAGCAGGGGAATAGCAGGGTCAAATGGGACCTTTAATCCTAGTTTTCTGAGGAATCTCCTCATTAATCTCCACAATGATTGCACAAGTCAATAATCCCACCAAAAGTGGAGGAGGGTTCCTTTCTCCCCACAGCCTAGCCAGCATTTATCCAAAGCACTTATATATTAAAGCAAATTTTATCAAGATAATAATGGAAACTGAGATGATTCACTGAACAAGTCAAAAATATCACTATAAATATAATTACAGTGCTGTAATGTAACAAAAATAAAGAATATATAAAATATAAATAAAAGACAACAAATTAACCCCCACTTACCTTTGATAATCTCCCTACCTGGTATGAAGGCACCTGGAGAGAAGGATTATTGTGTAAAACAACTTTAACTAACACTAAGGGAATCACTATTAACTACCAAATCAAAGGAATCTTTCTTCTTTTTGTATGAGTTTAACAAAAAAAACCTACTCAGTGACACCTGCTTTTGCCTCAATTTGAAGATTTTGTGGAAATGTGACATCACTGCTAAAGAGATAAATTCATCACTTATTCTGCTATACCACCGGTAGTTTCATCACTTATTCTGCTATACCACCGGTAGTTTTTTACTGTAAAATTTTGCCCTTTTCCACTTTTGCACATCTCCCTCATCTCATACAAAGTGAGGAATTTCTCTCTTTGTTCCTCTCCTTCTCTGGAAATGATATCTCCTTCATAACCTCTTGCTGTTGGGAGGTGATTATCCACAATCCCAGGGCAAAGAAAAAGGAAAAGAAAACTGTTAGATTAATTTCAGTCATGTGACATGTGGTATCATTTATTACACATATTGCAAGATGCTGCTTATTTATTTATTTATTTATTTATTTTTGAGACAAGGTCTCGCTTTGTATTTCAGGCTGGCTCTGAGCTCGCTATGTAGCCCGGGCAAGCCTGGAACTCAGCAATCCTCCTGCCTCTGCCTCCTAAGTGCTGGGATTACCGGCGTGAGCCACCACGCCCGGCACTGTGGTATGTGGTATTGATTGCTGGTGGGCGTGAGTCTCCATGCCCAGCATTGCATGTGGTTACCGGGGATCAAACTCAGGACTTTTCGCTTGCGAGGGAGGCGCTGGAACCACTGAGCTAACCTTCCGGCCCAAGATGCTGCTTTTTTATCCAGCTAAAATTTATTAGAAATATTTGGTTACTGTGAATCACTTCCAAAGTTACTCAACCCAAGGTATTAGAATATTTACATATTGAAGGTCACAGTTTTTTTTTGTAGTAAATATAAATCATCATCACTTTCCATAAAATTTCTTCCATGTTTTTAATTCTGTGCAGTTCAAATGTTTTTAAAAAATGTTGTTTATGAATAAGGCAGGTAGGTAAAGAAAGGGTCTCTGACCTGGGTGATCAGCAATAATGATAAGAAACATAGTAAGGGAGATAGGAAACCAGAAGTTTGGGGCAATAATGAATTTCTGCAGGCAACATGGAATGCAACCTTCTCCCTACTAAAAGGAGTTGTAGCCCCTCCTTAACGAGTTCTCGAGTTTTAAGGAACTTAAAATGCAAAATAACTAGTTTTTCTCCAAGATTCCAGTTTCCTTTAATTCTTAATGCTGAGTAACTGAGATAGGCAGCCTGTGTTTAAATTGGTCATTTTAAATCTACAAAGCTGCTGTGATAGGTGGCTATTAAAAACTGAGCAATTCTGTCATTTGCTTATCTGTAAAAAGTTCCAGAGTCAGTGCTGTAGTGGCAGATTTATGGTTCACATTGTTGAACATTTGGTGATTCTTCTCTCACTGGGTCTGCAGCATCAAGCCAGGCCAAATGCAGAGCACACCTGGGGGTTGGAGTAGGGTGGACCACTGTCTTACACTGAGAGACTGATCAGGAATTTCTCCACAAAGCGATCAGTCTGGAACTGGTAATGAGAAAGGTTCATATGGATCAAGCCAAGAAGAGGACTGGATAGAGGGACAAAGTACTTAACATCAATTAAGTGGTCAGAAAAGAAGTCACAATTTATAGGATCGGGCAGGTAAATACACTGGAATTTACCTCATTTACATATGGCAGCGAAAGGGATTGGATCATCGGGAGACAAAATATATAAAAATAAGTAAAAATGTCAAAGATAAATCATCTGAGAGGAGGAACACACAACTTATTTCTGGGCACACGAGAGCCACAATTTTGCTCGTCCAGGAGACCATATATAAGAATCCGCAACCCAGTGTCCTGAGCACAGTTTCCCATTCAGTCCTAAGACCCAGCGAAAACAACTTCCATCTCGGTGACACTGGAGTGAGCTTCTTCCGTACGCACAACATCTGTGGGCTCCAAGATACATTCAGTTGAAGGGGAGATTACTAAAACGTTCTTTGACTCCTCTTTTAAAACCAAAGTGTGCAAATTCGGTCCACCTAAGGTCATGGTTCCCTTCCTACGGGGGGCTGGGGTTATATATATATATGGCGTTCAGGTCAAGTAGCCAGTGAGGTGATATTTGACATTATCCATGGCACTTGGTAAAGTATTATATAGACTCGAATGAGCAGGGTAACAATGGTTTACTTTTCTCTCTTCCTCTCACTCTCTTACACTTTCAACCTCTTGGGTCTCACTCTTCTCCTAGGCCTGCTTCTTATCACTGGGGTATGCAGGCAAGGAAAAAAACTGCCACATGTGCTTTTGATAATCTGTAGTTTCTGGCTGAGAGACAATGCATAGACTTTAATCTGTGAGTTTCATAGGTGTGCTGTAGATACTGAGACATGGAAATCTTAAGATTTTGAGTTAAACCTAACCTTGTCTTTGTGTTAAGGTAGATTGTCTCGCTGACTAGGTAGATAAAAGAAAATGTTGCAGTGGCCTTTTGCCCTAGGTCCTGAGAGAAGGATTTTTCTGGCTCATTAAATTCCTTGGCCCAAGACTGGATGTAGTAGATCTCTTTGTCAGGCTGGGATTTGAGCCTTAAAAACAAAATTAGTACGTAAGCCCTAACCAGTACAGTTTGAGTGCTTTCAGTGTACTCTTTAATTTTCTCTCTCATTCTCTTTCAAAATGTTAAAAGCAGTCATTCAGGTTCATTGATTATTGGTTTAATTTCCTGCTTGGCAATGCATTTGGAGCCAATCATAGCCTTTGTCTCTGGAGGCAGGGTTTTCAATGGACTCCAGACACACCATGGGAGAGCTCTTGATCTTGATTGTCATTATGGCTTGAGTTTAGAGGTCCTGGAAAAGCCTCATGTGTTATAATTTTTGTTTGTTAGCTTGTTTTTTCTGGAAGTAGCTGGACCTAGCATGTGTGCTGCTGGAATTGATTCATAGTTCAATACTAGGGTCAAGGGAGTAGGGTTAAGGGTGTAAGTGCTATCCACCAAAAATAATATAGATATGATGAAAGACATTGCTAAGGGTTTTTGCTGCTTTTGCTCCCTTATGTCCACCATGAACTGTTTCTTCCCTTCTATGCCCTTCTGCCAGGCCACCCTGCCTTGGAGCCAGCCAATTATACACTGAAACTTCTACAAATTGTGAGCTAAATAAGCTTATCCTCTTTTAAATTTGAACACTGGCTATTTTCAGAAAAGTAATAATTGTCTTTTGTCCCTTGAAATTGTTAGGATTTAGTTCTTGTGCCATTTAGTTCTTCTCCATAGCTCTGTTCCGGAGAAATCCCACTTATGTGACCTTCCAAGAGTGAAGGTGACCTTCACTTATCTTTGGGCCATATTTAAACAAACAAATAAACAAACAACAACTGATGTAGACCCCCAACTCTCAAAGAACAATCCTAAATGGTGGGCATGGTGGCTCACGCTTGTAATCCCAGCACTTGGGAGGCAGAGGCAGGAGGATTGCTGAGTTCCAGGCTTGCCTGGGCTACATAATGAGCTGAGGGCCAGCCTGAACTACAAAGTGAGACCCTGTCTCAAAAAAAAAAAAAAAAAAAAGAACAATCTTAAGTGTTTTAGTACAAATTTATCACCTTTTCTGCCCTTTTACAGGATTGCACTGCACTACAGGATAGAGTGAGTGTTTTTTTTTTTTTAATATCCCAAACAAGTTCATTCATAGAATAAAACACATTTCTAGGGAAACTTGTGAGTTTGATAACATTTTTAAAAAGAAACAAGCATTAAAAATAGCCATATAGCCGGGTGTGGTGGCTCGTGCCTGTAATCCCAGCACTCAAGAGGCAGAGACAGGAGGATTGCTGAGTTTGAGGCTTGCCTGGGCACCATAGTGAGCTCAGGGCCAGCCTGAACTACAAAGTGAGACCCTGTCTCAAAAGAAAAAAAAAAAAGCCGTATTGCTCGGCATGGTGGCTCACACCTGTAATCCCAGCCCTAGGGAGGCAGAGACAGGAGGATTGATGAGTTCTAGGCTTGCCTGGGCTACATAGTGAGCTCAGGACCAGCCTGAACTACAAAGCAAGAGTCTGTCTCAAAAAAAAAAAAAATAGCCGTATCCCCACCCGCCAGAAGGCTATCTCCCTCTTCAATTTTCTCCTGGACTTGGCATCTCTCTTGAAGATAAACTATCTGTTTCTGAAAGAGGAAAGCACGTAGCTAAGTATGATCCAGGGTGTTACAGATCACAAGGAAGGGGCACTCAGTAAGAGCAACTAACCCAGTTCTGGCAACTCCCTCACACCTCCCGCTTGCCATCAGTCGCATTGAGTGGGGTGAAGTCTACAAGATGTCGTAGCTTAGGCATAGAGCAAGAGGGGCAGAGAAATACCTTCTGTTCTGTCATTTTATTTCAAAATGGGAAGAATCTGTCCCAGGTAGACAGCTGCAGCAAGGGTGATTCAAGTTTTAACAGCCCTTCTTCCCTTAATATCGTGAACACAAATATCACATACTTAGCTCTAAAGAGTATCACCTACTCTTTTTTTATATGCAAAGCTGGCCCGATCACTCCCCTGGAAACAGTTAAAATTGTTCTTATCTATCTCTTTAGAAGAAACAATTACATGTGACTATAAAGGCGCAGTTTTGGCTATCAGTTATGGCTGTCAAAACAAAAACAAGAATCCTGTATAGCAGAGTATTACAGTTAGATGTCACATCAGCTTAGAGACCTTTCTTAAAAGTCTCTATGTTCACCGGTGTAAAAGGGTTTTTCCTTACGACTTTTATTATACGAGATCTCTCTTAATTAATGACATCTACGAAAAATTCAGATTAGTCTATTTATAGCTGCACACCTAAGAACTTTAAAATTTGGGTTATTGTAGTTCAACTTGGTCAATATACTTGAGGTTTCATTTTGATTGAAAAATAAGTACTGTTTGTATGTTTTTGTCTATTTATTTAATATGTGTTAATAATTTGTTAAATCACCTGTATCTATATTGTTTAAGGAAAATACTTTTAAGCTTAGCAATTTGTTTTTTGTTGTTGTTGTTGTTGTTTTTCTCTGTCAACTTTTGGGATTTCCATGGCTAACCATTTGTATAGGTTTTTACATACACAAAATCATTTTAAATGCTGCCAGATATAGAATGGTAGGCTCAAAGTTTACACAGGAATAAACTCCTCAAAGTTTAGTAACATAAAGATTACATATGACTTAGGTGTATAAGTGGTTTCTGTGTTTAATATATTTCCAATCAGATTGTTATGTAACTAAGATAATATCAAAGATTTATTTTATAAATATGATTTCTATTATTATCTGCAATAAATTGTGTTTCTTTGGTTAAAGATAATATCTATATATCAAAGTATTCAAAGTTTATGATTTGGTTATTATGAGTTATCTAAAGGATCTACTGAGAAACATTTAAGTTGACTATAATTAAGAGGCTAAACTTTCTATTTCTAAAGCAACAAATCTTTCTTAATAGATTGAAATTCTCTTGGTTAAACTTGTAAAACCAGATTTAAAACACAAATTCTGTGCTTTATTAAAATAGATTTTTTGTCTTTTTCAGATTAAGTTTTTTGGTTTCTAAAAAGTGACAGAGTATTTGAATGTTAGCTTCTAAAATGTTTTCAATAATTCCTGATTGATTAAATAAACAACTATTATCTTTGTTATATAACATATATTTGGACATATATGAATGTGTACATCTAAAATCAAGCTATGCTGTGAGTATAAGCTTCAAACTTTATATACAAAGATTATACAAGTTTAATACATTGAAACTAATGAATTGGTGCTCCTTTCTGTACAATATATATTTCTAAACAAATATTTTGTTATATGAAAGAAATATACTTGTAATAAGTATGGGTAATAAGTATGTTTACAGCCACTAAAACTGTTTTCTAAACTTATTAGAGATATAAAAGTAACTTTCATTATCACAAGTACAGTTATACCTTATAAAACCTATTAAAATTTGTTGAGTGAAAACCATATCTAATGAGTTTGATATAGCTGTGATACCAATTATTTCTTACTTAATGCTATATTAAATAATATATTTGTGTATCAAATTAGAAAGATCTTCCAAGATTTAAACACTAAAACAATTAAAAAGATCTTAAACTGATGACTTTCATTTTAAAGTTGTTTCTGGTTGTAGAACATTTTAGGCTCAAACATCTGGGATTATTTTACTTGTGTTTTAGCTATCGATGATGAAATGTACATATCAATCCAGCATGAGAAACTAGACAAATGATGCGATGTATTTACAGGCTCTAGTTTATTTCATTTCATTTAATTTCTTTGTCACAGTTAAAGATCTCTAAATACTGTGGAGCCCACAGAATGTCCTTGTAATGATCAGAGATTAGACATCATACAACCTATAAAGTATTCCTATAAACAAGGATATTCTACTTAAATACATTTTGGTAAAAATCATTAAAAGTTAAAAAAATTAGGAAAAAAATTCTTTATGCAAATTAATATCTTATAATGAGATAAGAATAATAGACAATGAAGCTATTTTATACTGAGATGCATATTACACTGTGTTTTGGGATAATAATGTCATCATTAATGTCATTCTAAAATGCTATGTGGCCCATGATCTCAAATTTTCTCTGTGAAACTTAAAAATTGTTATTTGCTAGCATTCTGCAGGGTTACAACTTCTAAGACAGCTATGTTTGGTAAAGAGATAAAATTCATTAGTCATACTATATATTTCAAGATGCTTGATATCTGCAATAATATCATAAAATTAAACCTATTGGTACCATCATAATATCAATGTAAGATCTTTCTTTTGGTTTTTCAACCACTGAGGGTTCAGAGACCAAAATTAGAAAGATAACTGGGTTAACTGGAGAGCCAATATCCACCTCCAGCCAGAATTCTGATATCTATGACTTTGACTGACCTTGAGAGCCCAGTCCCTTTCTAATTCTGCATTGTTATCTAACTTAGTCCCCTACAATAATGGTGTTGAGTGATACACATTTTCTACAGCTATATGTGTTAAATTACCATCCTTCATGTTTTCAGTTTGTACAATTCTGTTAAAACATGAAAATGTAATTGTTATTAAAAGAATTATCTTAATTTTTGAACTATCTACAATTGCATAGAAAATAAAATACAAGATGAATAGTTGCATACCTATACCATTGGTAATATACATTGGTAGGCTAGCATTCATACTTGTCAGTGTTTGGTTCACACTTGCAATATCTAAAGATACTAGTCACACTAACTGTTAACCTAGCATGTTTCCTTTAGATGGAGCACAGAATATTGCTACCTGTGTTTTGCAGAAGCTCAAGGTTGAACTTTTTTTTTTTTATGTCAACATAGGCTGGAAAAAATTAGCTCTCTCTTTTTTATCTTGTAAAGTGTTATAGGTTTATCAGAAAGTACATGCAGAAAAAATGTGTGACTTATCTTTGATCATTTTCAAATGTACCCACTTATCAATTTGATTACTGTACTATACTATTAGATAAAAAGTTAGATAGACAGGGATAGGCCTTTGAGGGACCTTTACGGATCAGCACACATCAAAACTGCAGCTGAAGGCACATCTGAAGCAGGTAAGACATCAAGATTAAAGTCATAATGACTAGATCTATATACTTCTGTAAGATATAAATGGAATCTTGAGATTATGTTATATTTGGTGCCATCACTTGGGAATTTACCATATAAATAGATCAACAGTTTTCTAGGGATGGGTCATCCACCCCCATACACTAAAACTAGTAAGACTAAAGATAAGACTAAAATATAGATTATTGACCAGCATCACTGATGTCACTGATGTCATTCTTACTGAATGCCGTGTCTCACTGATGTATCAGTATTACCTAAGCAGCTATATGGGTCATCTTGCTGGTTGATTATAGTTTGACGGATATTATACCTACTTCATGACTTCCCTGTGAAGTATTCTGTGGAAGGATGACTTCAGCAGTAACCGACTTAGGACCTCTGGGCTCTCAGGGGCTGTTCTCTTTTCCCCTTCCTGTTTCTCAATTCCCAGTTGTGTGTGGCTCATTTCTTTGAGCATCCAAACTCCCCTCTTGAGTATATCCTCTGTCTCTCACTGTCTCTTTCAATAATCTTTCCCACTTTAGCCTCCATTGTTTCTTTTTTTTTTAAATTCATTCTTTAGTTTCAGGCAACATTATTTTATTATATCTCTCCTATATTGATAGCACATGCAGTATTAATATCTTATTGGATATTAAAGATCTAATAAATCAGTCTTGATTTATTTGATCAAATTGTTGATTCTAATACCTCTTAAAATTTTTAATTAATTAATTAGTTAGTTAGTTAGTTAGTTAATTAATTTATTGAGACAGAGTCTCACTTTGTAGTTCAGGCTGGCCCTGAGCTCACTATGTAACCCGAACTCACCAATCCTCCTGTCTCTGCCTCCCTAGTGCTGGGATTACGGGCATGAGCCACCATGCTCGGCTTTTTTTTTTTTTTTTTTTGAAATGAAAGATGTGGAAAATTAAAAAAGTACACAATTGTTTTTTTCAGGAAAACAGCATAAACTAAGACTTTCAATATAAACAGGATACTTGGTGACATTATACAGAAACTTGGTATATTTTTAATGATTTGTGAGTCTATAATACTATAAAATATGAAGTCAAAATATGTATTCAGAAATTGAATGAGGCATGAATGACTAAGAATTAATTGAATTTAGAATTTGGCTCAATCTGTGCAATATTTTACCATTCAAAGAACCCAATAAAATACAGTAAACCAAAAATATTCACAATTAAGACAGATACATATTAATCAGGGATATTGCAAAGGAGATCTCTAATTTTGGTAGGAATAAATCCTTTTTCCTCAGTCTACAAAGTTTCACTAATTTACATTTGTATCTGCAATGCAGTTTCCATATATTCAGTAAAAGTTACTCAACCATGGCTTCACCATGAAAGGTAATGAACTTATTTTCATTTGCATGGCTTATGGAATCATATTATAGAAAACTGAGGACAGTAAAAGCATGGAGCTACCTCAAAAGGCTGAAGGATTAGAGAAATATCAGCAGTTGAGTCATTAAATCAGGGATTGCATCTTTTAACTACAAAACACAATTCAATTTTTATGTCTTCCTTCTTAGTCTGTATCTTTTCTTAGCTCCTATATACAGTCATTATCTTTGTCAAAATTATTTATTTAGAACCCACTGGCACATGTTACTGTATTAGGTAGTGAATGGAGAATGTGAGATGTACATATTCTATGTCCCTCTAGGCTCTCTGCCAGGTAGTGCTTTGTGATTTTCAGATAGAATACATGAAAATGTAAAGTCTCTTACTTGCCTCAATAGAGATCTAAAAAATATGTTTTAATTTTAACTTTATATTTACACACAGTATTTGTTAGAATTAAGAGAATCTTAAAATATTTGAATGTTTTGAATTAAAATATTATTAAAAGTGTGCATTGATGTAATCTAAACACAATGTTTTATTAGATTAATTTTCATGGATACACTGACTCATTTTATGTATAAATTAATTATTGTGAGTCACTTGTCACCTCCAAACACACAGATTTTCATTCTTCCTTTATCAAATTATTGTACAGTATATTATGATAGAGATTATATTATGAATGGTATTATGATTCATGAATAATCACAGATTTTAGTTTCTGACTACATCTTATAAGCTCATAGCAATGACATTCATGTACATAAATACAATATGCTTACATAAACAAGTGAAGCAGTTATATTAAAATATTTGAGGTGATGTATTAAATGGAAACTGACTACTTAAATCATTTCAAGTTGTGAGACATATGTATTTAAGTCAGTTTAAGACTAAAGCATTGATATCTAAGGGCCAAAGAGAAAATAACAGTAATGTAGGCTCCAGACTCCAAATAATCACTTTTTTGGGGAACAATCCTGTTTGAGAGAAATAATTGGAAGGTCAAAACTGAGCAGGCCTTCCTGCAGACAGACTTTGGACTTTATTTTGTTGCGAAAGAATCCTGTTTGGGAGGAATAACTGGAACACCCTTCCTGGCTGCCTATGACTTTGCACTCTGCTCACCTTCACCTTGGAGAACAACAAGGACTCTGCTCGTCCCACATGCTGTGATGCTTCACGGTGGAACTGCTCCATTGCCAGTGTTTACCCTGCCATCTGAGTCTGTTACATTTTTGTTACTAGAGAGGCGCTGAATAAAATTTGTGGGCCTGGGGTCTTTTACTACTAGAGTAGCATGGATCAAGCCCAAGCTCACTTTCTCTATGCTGTACATTATTTCACTGTGTGCCCTTGACTCACAGGACATTGGAACCTAAATCCAAAGCTCCTAGTTATGTTCCTTTCCCCCTGGATCCCACACATTTTAAAACAACATGGCAATAAGTATTTAGTAAAATGTATTTTCTTGAATATAAAAAAATAATACTATCTGCTAACTAAAATCTTTCCTTGATAGATTATTTCCTATGATCCCCAAAACTTTACACTGACTTCTTCAATCTGAGCCAAGTTTTGTCATTACAATAGCAAAACACTTGGATACGATATATATAACTAAGATTGGCACATTTTGTTAGTAAGAAGATTGGACCTACTAGATATTTTCCTGCTCTTTTATAACTTTAGCAAAAATAAGTTACTGTGGCTAAGTATTAAAAGACTAATTTTCTAATAAATTTCATCACTATCCTTTTAAGCATTCATTATAGTTTATTGTTACAGATTGAATTGTCACAGTGTCAAAGTGCATTTTCATACCAATGAATATTTGAAATTCTTTTTTTTTTTTTTTTTTTGAGACAGGGTCTCGCTTTGTAGTTCAGGCTGGCCCTGAGCTCACTATGGTGCCCAGGCAAGCCTCGAACTCAGCAATCCTCCTGTCTCTGCCTCCCGAGTGCTGGGATTACAGGCGTGAGCCACCATGCCTGCACTGTGGTATGTGGTGTTGATTGTTGGTGGGCGTGTCTCCACGCCCAGCATTGTATGTGGTTACCAGGGATCAAACTCAGGACCTTGTGCTTGCGAGGCAGGCTCCAGAACCACTGAGCTAACCCTCCGGCCCCCTTAATGTTCTTTCTGATAACATTAAACCTCATAAAAATTTGAAGTTGTTTGCAATTCAACCATTGTTTCACTATGATTTATAATTTTAAAATTTTCATTATGAATATGTACAAATGGTTATTATTAATGAGGTTAGTATACTGCATCCATACATACACACAGTAAGCAGTGATGAAACCCAACCTTACTTTTGTTTTACTTCTCCTCCCACATACCATAAAAATCTCTTGCAATCACTTTTACTTTCAAATAGGCCTTTTTAGATTTAGCATGTGATGGAGAACATATGGCTATTTTATTATCTTGAATGTGATGTATTCCTGTTCTATTGTAGTAAGCAAGTGAAGGTAGGACATTATTACTTATGACTAAATAATAGTTCTTTTCCCTGCCTGTTGGAAAACATTTTCCTTCAGTGTTCTCTCTTCTCACAACATCAAACATTCCTGAAGACTCTCAAAGGTAGATCCCTTTAGATATCACTTGTTAACAACTTAGAAATATATCATTTTGAATATACGATATATTTGTTCCTTAGACATTTTAAACAAGTTCAAAAAGTGCCAATAGAAAGAAAGCTAACTTGTCTATAAACTTCATAAAATATTTGAAGAAAGAAAAAATGCTATTTTTTCTCATCATAATTGATTGTTTTTCTGTGGATTATTTAGTTCCTTTAATAACTTTGCATATGGAGTATTATTTCTGGTTTCTTGGAACTGTTTCCAAAATATGACATTTTTTTTTGACAAGGCCTGGAAGCTTGTTTCTATCGGTTGATTGAAATATTGTTTGAATTTAGTAATTAGACTGAAGAAAGTACCAAATTAATGTGATTAGTTTGACATAGAAATAAAAATGCCAAACAAATTATAATATTAATGCTAACCTTATATAAATGATACTACATATATGCATATATGTATAACAGAAGTTTGTTATATATTTAGTAGCAGAAATTTCATCACAACGACAAAATGTTTAAATGTCATGAAATGATATATTATCTTCCAGAGGTGCATAGCTTTATGAAAAAAAGCATAACAAAAAGATAAGCAAAAACATTATTTATGACTTTTTTCCTGGATAAGTAATTTAATATTTAATGGCTTTATTCTCAAATAACTCATTAGGTTTAGCACTAACAGCATTATAAAAGGTTGGGAAGTTTTCTAAACCCTGTATAATACTTTTTTCTTTCAGAAACATTGTAGAAAAACTGAAGGTGTATGGAACAAAACATTCTCTAAAAGCATTTTCTTTCACCTAGACTGTTCATATATATTAAACCACATGTCCATAATACTTTAACATGAAAATATTATTTCTTTATACATATTATTTCAAA
>PVIC010045453.1:0-14631 GCA_004025085.1 Thryonomys swinderianus
CATTAATTGTAATGTTATGTGTGGGTTTCTCATGGAGGAAGAAATTCCCTTCTGTTCCCAGTTTGAATATTTTATTAAGAAAATATCTTCAAGTATTTCCTGTTATTTATCAAGATGATTATGTTGTTTCTGACTTTCCTGGTATGTTACATAATTGATCTGCAGACACTGGCATTTCTAGAGTAAATCCCACTTGTTCATGCTGCATAAGTCTTTTGATATATTTCTAGACTTAGCTTTCTAGTATGTTCTTGAGAATTTTATTTATGTTTCTGTGATGTGAGCTTCTAGTGTTCTTTTCTTGCAATGTCTTTTTCTGGTTTTGGTATCAGGTTAATACTAACCTCATGTAATGAGTTAGAAATTGGTCCTTCTTGTACATTCTGGAAGAGTTTTATGAAGGATTAATATTAATTATTATTTTTTTGAGACAGGGTTTCACTTTGTAGTTCAGGCGGGCCCTGAACTCGCTGTGTAGTCCAGGCCAGTCTCAAATACACAGCAATCCTCCTGCCTCTGCCTCCCAAGTGCTTGGATTACAGGTGTGGGGTACCAGGCCTGGCATTGTGGTATGTGGTACCAGGGATCAAACTCGGGACCTTGCGCTTGCCAGGCAGATGCAGGAACCACTGTGCTAAAACCATGGCCTGTATTAATTATTCTTTGATTATGTGGTAGAATTTAAAAGTGAATACCTTTGGCCTGGGATTTTTTAAAATAATTTTTAAAATCACTAATTTGTTCTTTTTATTTGTTATAGGTCTATTCAGATTTTTTATCTTTCCATATTTTTCATCCAGGAATATGTCCTTTTCATCTCTTACATAATTTGATGACATAAGTTGTTGATTTTAAGCCTTTAAAATGATTCATTTTTATACATTTTGGTATAATTTAGATATAGGGAAGCTCTCATATTTTCTGTGTGCAATTCTGACTTTTGAAACATACTCATGCTCCACAACCCCCTGAAGATACAGAATATTTTTATCATTTTTACTTTTTATTGTTTTTACTTTTCAATTCTCTCGTCTATGCTCAGCCTGTGTTTTTTCTTTTTCTCAAGGTACATATTACTCTCGTTCCTATCCTATATTAACTTCATCTGTTGTTAACTAAATGTGAGTGGAATAAAAGTAGTCCATTCTTATTTCTAGCCCCTCTCTATTAACAGTACATTTTGAGAGTCATGAGTATATGTATGAGCAGGTTTGTCCCTTTTTTCCTGTGAAGTTGTCCCCATTCCTTGTTTCCTACTTGATAGACACCCATATGTTCTTATTGTTAGAACACAGCTGCTGTATGAGTTCTGTTACCCAACGGAAATTTTGAGGGAAAAATGTTTTTGTGTGTCTTGGGTAAATACCCATGCATTAAATTTCTAGGTTACAAAGCTGAAAAAAATTTAACTGCATTAAAAGACTCCCAAGCAGTTTTTCAAAGTAATTGTTAAGATTTTGATCCTGCTGCCTAAAACTTAGTAGTGTGCAAAATAGTTGGCAAAATTTGGCATATGATTTTTAATTTAGTTTTAATTTTAGCCATTTGAATATGTTTGTCATGGTATCTTACGGTGGTTTTTAACGTAGCTTTATTGAGTTACAATTGACATACAGTAAACTTCACATTGTTTCCAATGCACAACTGCTAAGTTCAGGCACAGAAATACACTGTGAAGTTCCTGTCAGAGTCAGTATAAGGAAGGCCCCATTATTGTATTATCTATAAATCTTCCTTCCTGGTCCTTCCCTGCTTCCAGCCTCAGGAATCCATCACTCTGCTTTCATTACTTGAAATTCTAGCCTGTTCTATAAATGAAATCTACTTACTCTGATTTCCCCCCCCCTTGGCTTTTCTTTTCAGCACAACTACTTAAAGATTCAGTTGTGCTGTTACAGGTATCAGGATTTGATGCATTTTTATTGTGTAGCAGGATTCTATTGCATAGATAATGGCAATTTGTTAACCCATTCGCCTGCTGTTGGATATTTGAGATCTTTCCAGCTTCTAGCGACGTCAGACTTAGCTGGAGTGATAACTGTGCAGCTTTGTATGGAGGTATAATTCCATCGCTCGTAGGGAAATACTTAGGAGTGTATCCACCGGTCGTGCTGCAAGTAGAGTGGGTGGATTCAGAGACCGCTGAGCTGTTGTCCAGAGTGGGCTACACCAGCGTACAGAATTCTCTTCCCTCCGCTTTCTAGTCATTGCTAGATATGGCGAGTCTTTCAAGTTTTAGACATTCAAAAAATTGTGTAGTGACAACTCATTGTGATTTTTAACGTGCATCTCCTACTGGCTAGTGTAGCTGGATGCCTTTTCTTGTGCCATTTGCCATCCAAAGAATTCTTCACAGACTATATATACAATTTTTTGAGATGTACTTTGCAAATATGAGTATATGCTTATAGTCATTTTGTTTAAATCTTTCATCCCCTTAAAATAGCTTTCTTCTACCACTTTTTTTTTGAGACAGGGTCTCGCTTTGTAGTTCAGGCTGGCCCTGAGCTCACCATGTAGCCCAGGTAAGCCTGGAACTCAGCAGTCCTCCTGCCTCTGCCTCCCGAGTGCTGGGATGACAGGCGTGAGCCCCCACGCCCGGCCTTCTACCACTTTTCCATCCTTCTCTTCCTTCCCAGCTTTCACTAAACCAGGGTTGAACTCATGGCCTGACTCGTGCTGGATGGATGCTTTATCGCTGAGCAATGTCTCTGGCCCTTCTATCATAATTTCTCTAAATAAGTTTTTTATTTGATGAAGTATAAATGGAAAGGAACACAATTTTAGAATAATATTTTAGAAATCTTTGCCCCACTCGAAATCAAATGACATTCTCTTGTGTTTTCTCATTTAGGTTGCTGGTTCATTTTGAGTTGACATTTTGGTCGGTGTAGTTTGATACCTGTCCGTGTAACTATTAACTCACTAACCAGTGAACTAAATATCAGGTTGTTTAATTGTTTCAGCACCTCTTAGTGAAAAGAATCATCTTTGCTCCACTCATCTGTCTTTCTATCTCTGTCAAAAATCAATCAAGTTGAGCCGGAGGGTTAGCTCAGTGGTTCCGGCGCCTGCCTCGCAAGCTCAAGGACCTGAGTTCAATCCCCGGTAACCACATATAATGCTGGGCGTGGAGACTCACGCCCACCAACAATCCACACCACATACCACAGTGCCGGACGTGGTGGCTCACGCCTGTCATCCCAGCACTCGGGAGGCAGAGGCAGGAGGATTGCTGAGTTCGCGGCGGCTTGCCTGGGCGCCATAGTGAGCTCAGGGCCAGCCTGAACTACAAAGCGAGAGCCTGTCTCAAAAAGAAAAAAAAAAAAATTCAATCAAGCACACATGTTGGGAGAAAATTCTAAACTCTGATCCATTTAATTAGTATGTTTGTCTATCTTTATGTCACATTATATTGCATGTACTACAGTGCCTTTACAAACACGTCTTGCAATTAGGTAATGTAAATTTTCCTGCTTGAAAATTATTTTTAAGTTGTTTTGCCTTCTCTAGGGCCCATGTGTTTCAATAAGAATTTAGAATCAGTTCATTAGTTTCTACAAAAATCTGTAGGGATTTTGAATTTATTTTATGATATTTCCTGTCGGTTCTCTTTCTAGTCTCTCCTCTGAGTGCTTCTTAAATCTAATTGTCTTTTGCAAAACTCTTCCTTTCTGCTCACTGACTCAAGACCACTTCCTTCCTCTCACTGCTTCAGTGGGTGAGGCCTGTGTCTCAGTCTTCTTCATCTTTTGCTTAGCTGAGCTCCAATCTCCTTCAATCTAATCCTGTATTTTATTCTTTTGCCATTATTCATTATAAAGAACAAAAATGTAAGTCTATGTGAATTCCCCAGATGAAGACCTTGTGAGTGTAGAGATCTAGACGGGCCTATAACTTCGAGGTGCTTTTCTTTATGGTAGTTCTTAGATTCTCTGGAGAGGAGATGGACTCATTTATACCTCAGGGGATATAGTCTCAAAAACCGCCCCGGGAAAAAGCAGAGGATAAATAATAAAGAGATAAAGTATCCTCCTAGTACCAGTCTTTGATATGCCAGGTGTGGTTTAAGGGGCTTCTGGTAAATCCTGGATACGGGGCATTAAGGCAGATCTGTTATCTATTATTAGGGCCTGGATATAGGAAGCCCATTCTTGGATGGCTTCTTCCCCCTGGGTATCTTGAACTGGGTGTTAAGGAGTGGAACATATGTTTTAGATGTAGAAATTCATGAATAAAGTGGCCTTTGGGTAAGCCTAGGTATTTTAAACATCTGGTCCTCAAATGCAAAGACCAACTCCGTATCCCTCCTGATGTCAGGCCGGCACACAGTGGGGGGAGATCCTGGGGCCAGAACCGCTGAATTCTCACTGATCTCACTGTCTCTGTTCTGTCCTCAGTATTATCATATTTTTATGCTCTCGTTTTTCTCGAACTCCGCCATGATCATTTCCCCTCGATTTACAAAGATCAGCCTTCGGCCTTCTTCTGTTTCCTCCGTGATGGTGTCCAGTTCCCGTCCCTTGGCGCCAAGAGGTTTTCACCACTTGTTTTCTTTCCGCCCCTCCCCCCGCGCGCCCGCAGCGCTCTGCCGGGCCCGCGCAGGCGCTCTGGGTCTGTGCCCCTCCCCCTCCGCTCCTCAGACCGTCTCCTCTTCCGCCCCGTCTGCCGCTCTCAGTCTTCGGCCCAAGGTCGCCCCTGGTGACCTCCAGCCACAAGCGCCTTCCCAGCCACCGCCGCCCCTCCTGGGGCTGCTCTCCTGGAAAGGACGACAGCTGGCATTGACCGTCCTGTTTCAGAGAGGTGGGCGCCAGGATGGGTGCCGCCTCTGCGGGGCAGGGGCCCCACGGCCAGCGGACATGTGTTTCACACAGCTCTGGAAGCTGAAGGCGCCCGCAGACTTGCTCTGGGCCCAGAGTCCTCACCGTGTTACCTCAGGGTGCAGAGGGACTCTGTTTCCTCCTCTTGGGATGATCGTCCGTCCTGGGGCTCCTGGCATCAGGATTTTATCTGAACCTGATGACTTCCTGCAGCTTCTAGCCCCAAGCAGCACTACTTTGGGGGTGAAGTTTTAACATATGAATTTGGGGGGGCACTACTGTGCTCTTAATGGCACTTTTTCCCTTAACAAGGTCTGAGGACAGCTGCTATCAGTATTTCTCTGAGGTTTCCTGCCCCACACTGACATGTGATCATGTGATCATGGAGGATGCGCTTCAGTGCCTCTTGTAGCACATTCACGGTGCAACGTATCGCAGTTTATTTCAAACATGTTTTCCTGGGGAATAGATGTGTTTGCCCCTCACGAGCCATCTCACAATGCCTTGCAGGGTATCTTTCATTTCATCTATTTAACAATGAGAAATGTGTTTGGCGAGTGCTTTCTAATTCTTCCAGGCGTCCATTCAGACCAAGATAAACAAGCAAACCATTTATCAGGAAGTCAAGAATGCAAAGGGCAACAAACGAGACCCTGGAAAGGCCTCAGAAACTAAGGCCACCGCGCAGTCAGTTTGCCTGCAGTTACACGGCTTCTGACGTCCTTCTCTGCTTGGTTTTTTTTTTTTTTTTTTTTGAGACAGGGTCTCACTCTAGTTCAGGCTGGCCCTGAGCTCACTATGTAGCCCAGGCAAGCCTCGAACTCAGCAATCCTCCTGTCTCTGCCTCCCGAGTGCTGGGATGACAGGCGTGAGCCACCATGCTGGGCACTGTGGTATTCGGTATTGATGGCGGGTGGGTGTGAGTCTCCATGCCCAGTATTGTATGTGGTCACCGGGATGTTACGCTTGCAAGGCAGGCGCCGGAACCACTGAGCTAACCCTCCGGCCCCTTCTCTGGTTGTTTTTGCTTTGAGAATTCCCTCTTTTTAGCCTCGGCCTTGGCTTCTCCCCTGCTCTGTGCCGAAATAACAGCTCCGGCCATATGGCGACATTGTCTCTCTCTGGCGCTGCCCAAGTAGACTGCTCGGTGTCTTGCGTTCCTCTTTTGGATTAATGGAAGAAGAAACCAAACAGGGCCCGTGTTCGCCCCTGGTCCTTAGGCCCTCAGGAGCAGGGAAGGCGCACGATGGAGAGGCCCAGGGCCCGGGGCAGGGGCAGGGGCAGGGAAAGGCCAGCCCCGAAGAGGCTTCCAAAACACTACTTCCTTCCAGGGAAGTAACGGTCCCACCTTTAGGAGCTCCTGATCCTCTTGTCACATTTATTATGTGTTATTCTAGTTGGAAGAATTTATTTTTTTTTTGCTTCTTACGTGAACATATGTGGACGTGAAAGGCAGATGTATACATTTAACTGCAGACCCCTTTGTCTTAAGGCTCATGGAGCAAAAACAGCAGGAACAACAGCAGGAAAGAGATACCTTTATTTCTGAGAGAAAAAGACAGTCTGCGTTGCCTATAGATTTGAAAACACTTGGTGGCTGATGCTTTTACTCTAAGGTTTAATTATATAGTATAATATGAGTGCTTGATGTTTCAGAAGAAACTGGATATACTGATCACTAAGAGCCCTCTGACTTTTCCGAGGCACCTCTGATTCCTTGAAGAAACTCACTCAGATGTAAGAGGAAGTAAATCTCTCGCAATGCATCTCTCAGCATGTATCAAAAGCTGCGCGCAATTTTCCTGTCTCTGGCAGGACTGAAAATAAGCTGTTTCTCTTTCAGCTTCTGTCCTTGTCGGCTGGTGCCTCTGCGTAGGGAGGTTTGTGCCTCTACTTCCGCGCAGCAGCAGCTATTTCCTGGCTTCTGGTGGGCCCAGCAAGCAGGTGGGTCACAGCACCACGAGCCGTGCGGAAGGGGAGGGTGTCGGAAGGGCCGCAGATCACTGCCCAGGGCTTCCTCTCGCTGTTTGTTAATTGGGCGTTGACAACGCGCGTACCTCTCTATTAAAGAAGGCAGGAGAAGCAGACTGAACTTTCCTAGTTCAAAGCCTCAGGCAGGCCGTGCAGGGCGGGGCTTGGTCCCGACGGCTGAGTCCCAGGGCCTGAGCGCCCTCCCCTGCGCAGTGTCACTTCCTATAGTGCAACGACTAACGAACACACGGTGACTTGATGGAATTAAAAGGAATGGAATTCAGAAGAGTTTTGAGAAGGGAAAGGAGAGGTCTAGTGAAAACAATTCGTCGTTTTCTTTTTCCTTCCACATCTAATTTCACCCTCCAAGTCGCCCTCTAGGGGTAATTGGCTTTTATGTGTAGAAATGAATCCAAATCCTCTTTACTTCCCGGGCGATCTGTGGTCGAGCAGTAATGCAGACTCGTTGCCCAGGTGCGAGGAGGGGAAACGGAGCAAAAGTCCAGCTGAGAGTCCAGGAGGGCCCCGTGCCTGCCACAGGCCAGCCCAGGAGGGCCCCGTACCTTCCACAGGCCAGCCCAGGAGGGCCCTGTGCCTGCCACAGGCCAGCCCGCACCCGGCCCGGGTGCTGCTCCTGGTAGTCGGGGGCTGTGATGACCGAGGCGGCCGGGTGGGGATTCCACACAAGTTCTCGCTTCATACAACTCAGATGTCGTCTCCGTGTGAATGAAAATGTGAAGAAGCCATCTTGAAAAACTTGAGGCAACTTTCAGTGGTTAGAGTGCTTTGGGACCAGGCAGTTTAAGAATGCATTGCCTTCGATGCTGGGTGGAGGGACTGATGAATTCAGTAAGAGGATTGTATTTTTTTAATAGGAAATATTTCTTGGAGCAAGTATTAGTCTACCATGGAACAGAGGTAATTGTGCCTATAGGTTACTCTGAATTTGTGATGATGAATATGTATGCATTTTATTACGTAAAGTGAGGAAGACGGAAGATAGAATTATGGTATAGGACGCAGAGTCAAAGTGGAATAAAACTGCTTATTGGCAGCTACAGTGGGGCAAGTGTTATAGCTAAAAATACAAACTATGAATTTTGAGGATAAAGAGAATACCGGTGAACATTAGATAGTATCATATTGCTTCCAAATCTTTCATTATGTTAAATAGTTTTTCTTATAGCTTGACATAGACATTCAGTGTGATTTCTTATACAAACCAACTATGCATCTTATGCAAAAAAAAAAAAAAC
Source organism: Thryonomys swinderianus (assembly GCA_004025085.1). NCBI lineage: Eukaryota > Metazoa > Chordata > Mammalia > Rodentia > Thryonomyidae > Thryonomys > Thryonomys swinderianus. Next base: position 8,048 of record PVIC010045453.1, read on the forward strand.
AAATGATTCACAAGTGACTTTAGCTGTGACTGATTTATTCCATGGAAACAATTTTGGCTGAGACGTTTTTCCTTTTGGCTCAAAAATCGTATATTTTTGTACACCTATTATGTGTAGCTCATGTGTAACTTTGAACTACAGCAAATGTTTATTTTATAGCTGTCTTTTCTACATGCCTCATATCAATAAAGAGTGATACCGTTGTACTCCTGATAAAAGGGCAAATTTAACTCACAGATTTTAACTATCCAACTTTACTTGATCCCTAATATATGACCAGCCAATTTCAGGCCATTTTCTTGATCCTCCTATGATAGAAATATTCTGGCCAGCCGAGCTGTTGTGGGATTTGAGCCGGGGCTGGTCGTAAGCTGACTGTTAGGGATGTCAATCCGAAGACTGCGCGGTGTAGCACAGAAGCCCTTGGGACTCGGAGCACTTTGGATTCTTTTTCCAAAAGCAGCTATAACGAACAGGGTTATTTTGAAAGCGTTCCCTGCAGTTCACGTCTTAATTCCGTCCTCTGGGAACAAGGAAGCAGATCCCTTTCCACGCACCGCTAACTTGGATTTCTGTGGTATTATCCACAAGCCTCTCATTTATTTTTACAGTGATAGAGTAGTTTGTGAGCCAAGTCCTGCAGGCGTTTGGAGGGAGAAGGAGAGGTTTTCAGTGGCTCCAGATTCTTCAACTGACAGCCGATTTTTTTTTTTCTTGTTCTCTGAAATGAAAGCATCCACAGGGAGCTCCATGCGCCGTAGCAGGACAATGCCATCCTCTGCCCTTGACTCATTCTGGTGGAAAGTAACAGGTTTGATCCTAGGATGTCTTTGTTTGCGCCACTTTGCTGCATATTCTATTGTCTGTGTTGGAGAGTTGCTTATCTATGTTTTTCCTGTTTTTATTTCTGTGAAATAGAAAGTTAGTAAAGTGGAAATCAACTGTATAGGACAGGAGGCTAAACTGTTAGCCTTTACAACCTTCATCACGACCAAGGTGCCTGTCAGCTCTTACAATGTTTGCTCAGCCTCTTCTCGCTAAAGTCTTCTTTTCTTGGAGGAAGGAGTTTCTTGGAAAGTGGTTTTAATTTCTGAAGCTTTGGCTGTTCTCAGATATACGTGCAGTAAGTTATATAGAAATGAGGTCAGTAAACCCATGGCTGATTTTTGTTTAAGATATACAAACAAGAAAGTTTAAGTGATTTAACAGTTTTTTACTTCCAGTTTTTCTACAAATCCTTTCCTTTTTTTTGGTAAATTATTAACTGACCAGTGTTTATTCTGAAGAGGTAAATTGTTTATAAGGTATGTTTTTTTTTTTTTTTGAGACAGGGTCTCGCTTTGTAGTTCAGGCTGGCCCTGAGCTCACTATGATGAGGTATGTTATTTTTATTGGTACTGGTAATTGAATTCAGAACCTTGTACTTGCCAGGCAGGTACAGTGTCCCTGAGCTACATCCCAGGCCCTCATAAGGTACAGTTGGCCTCAAGCAAATTACTCATTGATGAGTAATGATTAAAGAGAAATGAAATATCTAGGAGTCAGCCTAACAAAGGAGGTAAAGGACTTCTACTCTGAAAATTACAGCACTCTGAAAAAGACTGTTGAAGAGGATACCAGGAAATGAATGGAAAGACATCCCTTGTTCCTGGTAGGGAGAACAGATAGTGTCAAAATGGCTATACATCCACAACTTTTATACAGATTCAATGCAATACTGATTGAAATCCCAATAACATATTTCACAGATCTAGAGAAGATAATACAAAAATTCATCTGGAACCACAAAAGATCTAGAATAGCAAAAGCAATTTTAGACAACAAGGACATGGTGGTGGGGGGGTGTATTATGATCCCTAACATGAAACTATACTACAAGGCCACTGTGATTGAAACTGGATGGTACTGGCAAAGTAACAGATCCAAGGTTCAATGGAATAGATTAGAAGATCCAGAAACAACTCCAAATACACTAAGCCACCTCATCTTTGTCAAAAGAACCAAATATTCTCAATGGAAGAAAGACAGTTTCTTTAACAAATGGTGCAGGAAAAACTGGCAAAAACTAAAGCTAGATCTATCTCTTTCACCAGGCACTAAATTAAAATCGAAGTTGATTTCACTGTGATAGAAACTGCATGGTACTGGCAAAGTAACAGACCTGAGGACCAGTGCAATAGATGAGAAGATCCAGAAACAACCCTGGATACACTAAGCCACCTTATCTTTGATAAAGGAGCCATACATCCCCAATGGAGGAAAGACAGCCTCTTTAACAAATGGTGCTGGAAAAACTGGGTTTTCACCTGCCAAAAGCTAAAGCTAGACCTATCTCTTTCACCATGCACAAAACTAAATTCACAATGGATACGAGACTTAAATGTTAAAACAGAAACAATAAGCCTGCTGGAAAACAGGTTAGTAAAACTCTTGGAGACATTGGCTTAGGCAGAGACTTTATGAATAAAACCTCTATAGCACAAGAACTAGCAGAAAGAATCAACAAATGGGATCTCATCCTACTGAAAAGTTTCTGCACAGCAAAAGAAGTCACTGGCACCACTAAAAGACAACCAACAACATGGGGAAAAAAATCTTTACTAGCTGTTTATCAGACAAAGGGCTATTATCTACAACATATAAAGAACTTAAACAGATCAGCCTCCCCAAGTTTAAAGACCCAATTCAAAAATGGGCATCTGAAATGAACAGACACTTCTCAGAGGCAGAAGTCAAAGCAGCCAAGAAGCATATGAAGAAATGTTCAACGTCACTGGTCATTCGAGAGATGCAAATGAAAACAACACTGAGATTTCATCTCACTTACAAAGAATGGCCACGATTACAAAATCAACCAACAATAAATGTTGGCTTGGCTATGGGGAGAAAGGAACCCTTCTCCACTGTTGGTGGGATTGCAGACTTGTGCAGCCATTGTGGAGATCTGTGTGGGGATTTCTCAGAAAACTAGGACTAGGGATCCCATTTGACCCTGCTATCCCCCTGCTAGGAATATACCCCAAAGAATTTTTAAAAACCACATTGGAAAGACAGATGTACACCCTTGTTCATAGCAGCTCAGTTCGTGATAGCTCAATCTTGGAAACAACCCAAATGGCCATCAACTGGAGAGTGGATAAAGAAGATGTGGTTTTTTAATAAAATGGAGTATTATTCTGCCAGAAAGAATGAAAAGACTGATTCATTTATTTGCAAATGGAGACACCTGGAGGACACGCTAATGTGTGAAATCAATAGATCACAGATAGGCAAATACCAGATCTTCTCTTTGATATGAGCACCTATAGATGCAAATAAGCTCTAGAAAGTATGACAATTTTTGTAGAATGGAAAATTTCCATAGGAAATTTGGTGTGGGAATGTAATGAGGAGAAGCAATAAATATGATTCGGAAAGAAAGTAAAAGAGCATGTATATAGGGGGTGGGGAGGTGTAGGTGGGTAGGGATATGGGTAAAAATGAGAATTAACTTGTGTCATATACTGGTACAGATTCCCCAATGTTATATGTGATTGTGAGAAGTATATAAATTGTACCAATAAAGAATTCAATTAAAACTACAAAAAATATCAAAGTTGATTAGAGACCTAAACATTAAAACAGAAACACTAAACCTGCCGCAAAACAGCTTAGGTAGAACTCTTAGAGGCACTGGCTTAGGGAAAGACTTTATGAATAAAACATGTATAGCACAAGAACTAGCAGAAGGAATCAACAAATGTGATCTCATTCTATTTAAAAGCTTCTGCACAGCAAAAGAAACCACCAGCAGAGCAAAGAGACACCCAACTGTATGGGAAACAAATCTTTACCAGTTGTTTCTCAGAGAAAGGACTACTATCTAGAATATATAAAGAGCTAAAAAAATCAGCCCCCCAGTTCAAAGAACCATTTAAAAAATGGACATCTGAAATGAATAGACACTTGGCAGAGGAAGATGTAAAAGCAGCTAAGAAGTATATGAAGAAATAACATCACTGGTCATTTGAGAGATGCAGATGAAAACAACAATGAGATTTCGTCTCACTCCACGAACAATGGCTACTGTTGCAAAGTTAACCAGCAACTAATGCTGGCGAGGCTGCAGGGAGGAAGGAACCCTTCTCCACTGTTGGTGGAAATGTAGACTGGTGCAACCACTGTGGAGATCAGTGTGGAGATTTCTCAAAAAGCTAAGATAAGAGGTCCCATTTGACCTTGCTATTCTCCTGCAAGGGATATACGTGAAAGAATCAAAAGATTCATATCACAGTGACATATGTCTACCCATGTTTATAGAAGCTCAGTTTGTGATCACTAAATCTTGGAAACAACCAAACGAATGCCCATCAACTGGAGACTGGATAAAGAAAATGTGATTTTTAAAAAACAAAATGGAGTATTACTCTGCCATAAAGAATGTTAAGTTTGAGCCATTTATACTGAAATGTATACATTTATACATTGAAGACATAAGTAAAATAAATTGGTCACAAATGTGTAAATACCATATCTTTTCTTTGGTATGAGAACCTGAAGATGTAAATGAGTTCTAGAATGTACGATAGGTATTGTGAAATAGAAGATATTCAAAGGGAAAAGGGTAGGAATAAGTAATGAAGGGAGAGAAAAAATTTGATGGTAAGGAGGAAACAAAGTATATGTATTTAGGGGATGGGGAGGTTGCAGGGTGGGTGGGGGAAGAGGAAAAATGAGAATTAACTTGTGTCATATCCTGTACAGATTCTCAGTGTTGAGTGTGATGATGTGTATATAAAATGTATCAATTAAGATGCAACTAAGAGAAAAGAAAATGATGGCAATAAACTATCTGGAGGAAACCTTAATGAACGAAGACATCCAAACAACAGCAGAATTTCATCCTGGGAAAGTATTTTCCTTAGCCAGAATGAAATTCTGTCAAATTGGTTATAAAGACGCAACACTTTCATGACTGAATGTTAACTCCAAGAGGTATTTCCCATACGAGAAGCATGAGAATGTTCTCTTCAGTATTTAGCTGAAGTAGACCCGTGTCATCATTTAAATTTAATATTTAAAGAGTAGAAAGCTTTAGGATTCTGTAACAGCTAAAAACAGTAACACTGATGTTAACTTTTATTTCCTAGGAAGAATCAGTTCTGGAGGAAGTTTTACCATTTTGGGATTTTAGATGATTCTATACGTACGTATGTGTGTATGTGCCCATACGTACATACATATATACATACACACATACACACACAGGTATTATGTAATCTTTTTTTTTTTTTTTTGAGACAGGGTCTCGCTTTGTAGTTCAGGCTGGCCCTCAGCTCACTATGTAGCCCAGGCAAGCCTCAAACTCAGCAATCCTCCTGCCTCTGCCTCCCGAGTGCTGGGATTGCAGGCGTGAGCCACCACGCCCAGCACTGTGGTATGTGGTATTGATGGCTGGTGGGCGTGAGTCTCCATGCCCAGCATTGTATGTGGTTACCGGGATTGAACTCAGGACCTTGCGCTTGCGAGGCAGGCTCTGGAACCACTGAGCTAACCCTCCAGCCTGGTATTATGTAATCTTGAAAGCCCTGACACAGTCAGGAAACCAGATGTTGGTGTATGTAAAATGTCTTCCAAAACAAAAGGGAACAGGAGAAATTCTTTAATGAATCTGCCTAAAATGAACCTTGTGTTTCCTATATTTATCTTGATCTGAGATTGTAGCTTCTGAGCTGAAGTTTGAAATGACTGTAGCTTCATTTAGGAAAACATGAAAAATCCTTTAGACTTTGGTTTTGACTTTTGAGTAACTTTCATGTATGAAGATAAAAGCTTGGCCAAAGCAATAAATTCTTGAATAACATAATCAATGTCTGACATAGAAGAATTACCAGAACATTAGGTCTGACCTACATTCAGAATTAGCTCTTAATAAATATTCAGCATAATGACAATGAGAACAAAGTGTATCACATTTCATTCTTTTAAAACTGTGCTTTAATTTTTTTTGGGCCAAGATTAATTTGGATTCATTAGGGATATTCCAAGATAAAGACATAAGCTTGTGAATGTGGTTAAGTTGTGCATAAGAGATTATATCCCAAATGTTTTGATATAATCTCCACAATCAAAGAATTATGGCTTCCTAGAAATCACAATGTATGTCTGTCACTCTGCGCTGGAAACGCAGGATAACCCTAACCGATCCAGCCTTCGAAGCTGTCACTACATCCTCTTGTCTTGTCTGTTAAATGTCTTGTAATTCGATTGTTAGAATAATTTCACTTCGGTGAGGTCGGTGAGTTCCCAGGACAAATGACCAGAGAGCACCGAGGGATCATGTTTCTGATTTCTATAAAATTTCATCTTTCTTAACTTTTCTATTTCAATATTTTGTTTCTGAAAGTTGATCAAGTTCAAATTTTGAAAAGCAGTTTCCTAGGGAGAGGTACTACGCTAGCTTTGCATACTCAAAAGTAAAATAAGAAAACGCTCAGACTCTCCCAGAAGAGGCCCCCTTGGCATTCTGGGAGAGAACGGAGGTGACCCCCCCCCCCCCCCGCAGATGAGCACAGTAGCGCCTCTCTGCAGCGCCTGGGTCGGGC
>PVIC010045454.1:0-14630 GCA_004025085.1 Thryonomys swinderianus
TACTAAGTCACTTCATCTTTGACAAAGGCACCAATGGAGAAATGATAGCCCCTTTAATAAATGGTGCTGGAAAAATGTATTTCAACCTGCCAAAGATTAAAGCTAGATCCATGTCTTTCATCATGAACCAAGCTAAAATCAAAGTGGATTAGAGACTTAAATATTAAAACAGAAACACTAAACCTGCTCAAAGATAGGTTAGGTAAACCTCTTGAAGACATTGGCCTAGGGAAAGACTTTATGTAAAAAACCTCAGCAGCACAGGAACTAGCAGAGAGAATCAACAATTGGGGATCTCATCTTATTAAAAACTTCTGCATAGCAAGAAAAACCACCAATGGAGAGAAAAGACAGCCTGTAAATTCGGAAAAAAATTTTATGACCTGTTCCTTAGACAAAGGACTACTATCCAGAGTATATAAAGAACTTAAAACATTAACATCCCCAAATTTAAAGACCCAATTCAAAAATTGGCATCTGAACTTTTATTTTTATGCTCTTTTATGTATATAGGGGGTGGGGAGGTGTGGGTGGGGATATGGGTAAAAATGAGAATTGATTGTGTCATATATTGGTACAAATTCCCCAATGTTATGTGTGATTGTGAGGTGTATGCAAATTGTACCAATAAAGAATGCAATTAAAATTTTAAAAATGGGCATCTGAAATATACAGGCATTTTTCAGATGGAGAAGTAAAAGCAGTTAAAAAATATGAAAAAAATGTTTAACATCACTGATCATTCAAGAGATACAGATGAAAACAACACAGATTCTATCTCAGTCCACAAAGGATGGCTGCTATCATGAAATCAACCAACAATGAATGCTGGTGGGGCTGTGGGAAGAAAGGAACCTTTTTCCACTGTTGCTGCAAATGTAGACTGGTGCAAACGCTGTATAAATCAGTGTGAAGATTTCTCAGAAAACTAGGATAAGAGAACCATTTGACCCTGCTATTCCCCTGCTAGGAATATGCACAAAAGAGTTAAAAGAATCATATCACAGCAACATATGTGCACCCATGTTTATAGCAGCCCAGTTTATAATAGCTAAATCTTGGAAACAGCTCAAATACTCATCAACAGGATACTGGATAAAGAAGATGTAGTTTTTTTAAAAATAAAATAAAGAAATACTCAGCCACAAAGGATGATAAATTTGAGTCATTTATACTTAAATGGATGTACCTTGAGGACGTACTTGAGGTGAAATAAATAGGATACAGATGTGTAAATACCATATTTTTTCTCCAGTATGAAAAACTGAAGGTGTGAATAATGCCAAAATGTATGATAGATATTGTGAAATAGGAAGAAAATGTTCAAAGGGAAAAGAGAAAGGGCTAGGCTAAAATGTACAAGGGAAAGAAAAATTTGATAGTAAGAACAAAAAAAGGAAACAAAGCTTTTGTATATAGGGAGGGGAGTGGTAAGGAGGACAGGGGAATGAGCAAAAACAAGAAGTCTCCTTTATACAGGCCATGGAGAAGAGTTTGCTGTTTTCTATTCCAATTAACCTGTCCCAATTTCAGCGACCTCATGCAAGAACGAGAGACAGTAGAATATGAACTTTAAAATAAAAAATAATGCATATTATGGTATTACTACGTGGATATGGACAGTTAGTTATAAGGAGAAAAGACTGTAATCTAATAGAAAAAAATAAGCCCAGAAACTATATACATTTTATTTACTATTTGACATACATTATCTCAAATATACATTTTATTAGATATAACATACAAACACAAGTATTTGTGTGCATGGGCTTATAATGAACAAGCTGTGCATACATGATACCTAAGTTTTTGAGTGTAAACCTTATATAGGTAGAGGAATCAATAAAGAATCATACTCAGTTTATAAACTGAGACACACATACATGAGAGAGCCTTTTAAAAAGTCCTCAAGAATTCTAGTAATTTATTTTGGATAATATACAAGAGTAAGAGAATTCCACAAGAAAAGAATTAGAACATTTATTGATGACTAATAAAATAGTAAAATGTTACCGCAGGTTGTTAAAATGAAATGTAAAATTTAATAGTGTTCAGCCAGGATTGTATTATGATTAGGCCAGTGGTATAGCTTTTGAGGATAAGAGAGAACGAAGACTTTCACAGACTATTTTAAAGATATATAGACTTTCCTAGAGGGTAGAAAAGACAATGATGAGGGATCCATCTATGTCTAAGGGAAAGGACACACCACAGGCAGTCAAATGAGCTGCTCTCTACGTCCCAGGAGCTACCTGCATATAGCTGAACTGCAGAACTGCCCAGGAAGCAAGGGGAGGAGCCAGCTTATACAGTCCTTTGCACTGGAATTCACTGTTGAAACCAGTGAGATGACTAACTGAAGTTTTCATAGGCATCTCAGTATAGGAATTTGCACTAAGATTAGGAATTTCAGTTGCCAAATCAATTTCTTAGGCCTGAGGGAATCAGATTTCTTTAATCAGTGTTCCTAGAGATTTCTAGAGATAGACAGCAGTCTTTGAATCATCAAGGAAACATAGAACTATTAATGGGACAAACTTCTAAGGAACCTTTGGCCTTAGCCTGGGTCATGGGCCTTTAAGCTACCCCAATGAGACACAATAAAAGTTGTTATAAAAAGAGGAAAAAAGGATTAAGATGCATTGTGTACATGTACTAACTTCTCATGATGAATATTATTACAAATACATATAAACATATACTAATAAAATATTTTAAAACAAAATACCCATTACAGGGGGAAAAAGCAGCTAGTCTGAACATCTACTTCTTTTTAAACAGAATCTGTGTGGACAACCTTTTTTTGACTCTTTTCTTGTTTCTGACATCTAAGTAACTCCATTGGTTCCTATTCTGACTTTAGACTTTGGAATTGGTCTTTCAGGGTTTCCTCACCCTTCTGCCACTGGTGAAAAAGATCCAGAATCTCCTGTTTTGCCCAGATCCTGCCCTTGCTTATTTTAGGAGACCCAAACTCCCATTCAAGGCTAGGAACAATCTATTCCACATGCCAATTCAGCACAACTTAGGATTTTTTTTGCCTCATTCAAGCCCCAGGAAAATTAAGAAAGAAAATTCATCCATCTAAGTGCTTTCTCTCTGGGAACATGGAGAAGTGGTTGGCAACCATTTGCTCTGGTTACCTTTTGCAAACACTCTTCCAAAATTTTGTCTACCCACTAAAACAAAGTCTTCCTTTATGCAGGCCATGGAGAAGAGTTTGCTGTTTCTTACTCTTATTAATCTGTCCCAAATTTAATGATCTCATGCAAGAATTAGAGACAATAGAATATGAAAAATTACCACACCTGATACAATGACCCTGAGTGTTATATACATGTACAATCATGTTATATGAACTTCCCAACAAAAACCTGCCATTTTTAAATTTTTCTTTTAGTTTTTTATTTTTATTTTATTTTAGTTTTAGTTTTTTGAGCCAGGGTCTTGCATTGTAGTTCAGACTGCCCTGAGCTCACTATGTAGCCCAGGCTAGACTCAAACTCATGGCAATCCTCCTGTGTCTGTCTCCTGAGAGTGCCAAGATTACAGGCATGAGCCACCACACCCAGCTATCTTCCATTTTTTAAAAAGATGCTTTACATCTCCAGAAAGCACAGTGCTCACTGAGATAAATGAAGAAGGTGGTTGTTTTAAATCAGCATTACTAATGTTAAAAAGAATTAAAAACGTCTGGTAAGAAATACATGATATGTAATCATATACACACAAGCTACCAACTGGGAGCACTGCAGTGCTGTACCTATCATGCTTGAGTTCTCCCTCCCCATGCAGGCACTCAGAGTAGCAGCTGTGATCTTGGGCTTTGTGCATTAGAGACCATTAGGAAAAGCAGCATGATTCATCTTCTTCTTCTTGTGTTATTTTAACTTAGTCATTTGGGGGCAGATCTTCTGAGACACTAACAATACTCTGAGACTAGATTGATTTTATTCCTTAAATAACTTGTGGGTTTTAAACTACTGAAATGTTTGCTGTACTCGGTAAATATGCATGAAATCCCAGAGTTGGAAAGGAACTTGGAGGTCACCTAGAACAATGTCTCATTCTTATCCAGTTACTATCTACAACATTCCTGATAGCTATCCAAACCATTCTTGAATTCTTCTAGAGAGGGGAAACTTACTACTTACAAAAATTCATTTTGATTTTTCAGAGACCTCTTGTCAGAAATTTTTCTTTAATATATTCTCATATAATCACTCACTCAGTGGTTTTCCTTCTTCTTGATTAATCTAAGAAGAAATGATTCTCTTACCCACAAGACAAGCACCTTCAGTTTCTTTGAATTTGCCTTTACACTTCTTAGCATAGAAGACAGTCTCCTTTGAATGAGTACTTCTCTTGGAAAATGGCATAACAATTTAGTTCAAAGTTCCATATGTGAGCTGGTCAGGTCAGAATACAGTAACATTCTGAGAACAGAGCTTTTACAGATGCACCTTGGATTTCCTAGGAGCTGTGCCACAGAGTGCCCCATCAGGGTGTGTGGACAAGGCAGGGCCACATATCCTTCCAAATAATGTTTTGTTTTCAAGGTATTGCTGGTTATATCACTAAGGCATGTTTTCATCTGAATGCACTATGCCGCATATCTATAACTATAAAATTGTATCTTGTAAGATTTAACTCAATTTGGAAAGCATCAATATGATCTATTTATTATTGTCTATTCTCCTTCCCAATTTCTGACTTTTTCAAAATGTGGGGAAAATTTTCAGTGGCTTTATTGTTTATGATAAATAATTCTAGGTATCCAAGGACAGAGCAGAGTGGTCAACACAACAATCATTTAGTTAATGATCTTTGGATAAATTTGATCAAACAGCTTTCAAACTAGAGCCTAATGGCAAAAGTGCTTCATCTTAACTTTCAGTGAGTTACATACGTCAATGACATTCTCAAGACCCCTAAGTCCCAACTGCCCATAGGAAATTGTTTTGCACCATAATGCTTTGCCCTACAGTAAGGTACTTCATAAGAAGCAACCCATGAAACTCACCATTGCATTTCATATAAAGATGTACTGAACAGATGGTTTACTATGTGACATATGTCCTCTTTGCGAAGACCCAACAGAAGCTTCTCTCTGTTCTAAGTGCTGTTTTTATTTCTTATAGATCATTTTACTTACACTGTTTCCTCTTTGCAAGACTATCAGGAAGCTCACAGGAGAATTTGTAAGGCAACTCTAGGAACTATACGGCATGTGGAAGAACAGAATATCCCACACTTTTGGGGGGTATAACTGTATACTCATAGTTTCATCTTAGTTTCCCTCAGCTTGTTTCTCCTTTACTCTAATTCACTTTTCCTTATTATTATTGAATTTTATGCATTACTAAAGCCACTAAAAATCTGACAACAAAGATAAAAATAGAAAATGGGTTGGGCATGGTGGCTCATGCCTGTAATCCCAGCACTCGGGAGGCAGAGGAGGATTGCTGAATTCAAGGCTTGCCTGGGCTACATAGTGAGCTCAGGGTCAGCCTGAACCACAAAACAAGACCCTGTCTCACACACACACACAAAAGGAAGATGGATAATCAGATCACATTTTTAAAAGTATTTTATCCACAAGAATATTATGATGTTTTACTGCATCAAAAGTATAATACATCTTCAGCATTAATATGATCCACAGGGTTTGGAGTAATTTAAAAGAAAATTGAAAGAAAATGCCCTAGTCCTAGTGAAACCATTCTGGTTCCCAACAATCACTGCTTTCTTTTATAAATCCTTACAAACCATAACTGCCATATTTAGAACTTTTCCAGGAATTAATATCAAGCTGGTTCTAATATCATTTGGTGAAGTGGACATTGGGATATGTGTTTTGCTCTTTTTTAGAAATTTGTAATATTTGTCCATTGCAAATATCTTGAATCCTTCTTATCCTCTGTTTTAACAAAATCAATACTAACAAATGAATTTTTTTTTTCCGTACTCGGGATTGAACTCTGGCCCTTGTGTTTGTGAGATAGGCGCAGTACCACTTGAGCTAAATCCCTGGCACAAATGAATTCTTAACTGTCAGTTTTCTCAATATTCTGGTTCAATTAATAAATGCAGTGAACTTTATATTTAAGTCATTTTGAGAATAAGGTACTCCTGTCTTGAGAATAAGGTATTCTTCTTTTTGAGAATAAGGTTTAAAGTATTCTCCTTCTTTTGGGAATAAAGTTTAAAGTATGATGCAAGGGGATATAGTGGTTAAATGGTAATAATTAGTATTTGTGCAAATAATTTTATCCCAAATAAAGGATAATAGTGAGAAAGACTAGAGAATTAGAACATTGGATATTCAGTGTTAACAGGTATCATGGTGAATGCTTTAGACACTTTATTTCATATTCATAATAATCCTATGATCTAAATTATTGCATATTTTACAGATAACAAAACTAAGTTTCAAAGAGGTTAAAGAGCTTCACTAAAGCACAAAGATAAATTGCAAAGCTACATCTTGAACCCAAATCCCATGTGAAATTAGGAGCAGTAACATTAGATAGCTAGCCAATTATGACCTTTAAAAGATTGAAAAATAACAGTCATGAAATTCACCTCCACTTTGGTAATCTGCATCAACAGAAAAGTCAATCTGGGAGCTAAGGAAACCTGCATGAGAGAATTATGTGTCCCTAAGAAAAGTAAATTTGGAAAAGAATATATATAGTCTCTTGTCAAATACTAAGAGCTGTCAAGGCAATTCATACTAAAAGTTGAGAAAGAAACTCTTATAATAACAGTTAAACCCTCGTATGTAAGTATGAAAATATAAAATGAGAATCTTAAAGCAAAGCAAGGCAATCAGAATACCAATAAAAAGTATATCAGGAAACAACAGACTACAGTTAAAGCTCAATTAATAAAAACATACCTATACGTAGTAGCTTACATTTCTTTAAGTTTGCTTACATTACAACTAAACCCATAGCAGTAACAGGTAAACAAGAAACACCCTGAAAGCTCAGGTTGTTATTCTTCCTTTGCTAAATGCTCAAATCTAAGTGAGAAGTTGAGGGCATTGACCTTTGTGTACCATGCTTGTCCCACATGGAAAAATAAAAGAAAGCAAATATGTCCTCCAAGGTTAGTTGAGATTAGTAAATAACAAGTATATCACAGATTATGTAACCTGAAGAAGTAACTCGACATAAGAAAACTTTAAAAATGCACTGCTAATATGAACAGTATAGTTATCAAATCTCCATCAGACATAAAGAATTTGCCAAATGTGTTTAAACTAACTGGAATATATTCTTAGGGAGATAAGACTAAAGGCAGTTGAGACAAATAGCAAACATATTATTATTTTCCTGGCACGAGGTCACTTTTTTTTTTTTTTTGAGTTGGAAAATTTTATTGAGAGAGAAAGCTTCTGCCTTAAGAGAGACAGAAGGGGGGCCTGGAAAGTGGGTAACCCCAACGAGGTCACTTTTGATGACTGATAAAAAAAATAGGTACTGGGGCTGCAAGTGCAAGGCCCTGAGTTCAATCGCGGTAATCACATACAATGTTGGGCGTGGTGACTCACGCCCACCAGCCATCAATACCACATACCACAGTGCCGGGCGTGGTGGCTCACGCCTGTCATCCCAGGACTAGGGAGGCAGAGACAGGAGGATTGCTGAGTTCGCGGCTTGCCTGGGCTCCATAGTGAGCTCAGGGCCAGCCTGAACTACAAAGCAATACGCTGTCTCAAATAAACAAACAAACAAACAAAAAATAAATAAATAAAATTTTAAAAAATTTTTAAAAAGGAATTGTATAGCAAACAGATGTCAATTTTTATCCAATAGCACACAAGAAAGAGGGTGTATCTGTTATGTATAAACAACACTGATTTCTTATACAGGAAATGAAAGTGAACTTGATCTCCTCATGCCAACATCTACATATTCCATTCATTCGTCTGGGCTGAGGACAGGTGGGGATGGCAGCTTCTGCCCTGGGCCTGAAGAAGTCTGAAGAACCCACTTTCTCTACAGGAAAAAATGTCATTCTTAAAATTGTGTGTTACAGTGCTGGTTACGACACTTCTTGCTTTAGCTCAACCCTCAATTTTGAGCACCTTGAGAGCCACATCATTTAGCTGGCTAATTAATGGCAGGCTGGTGCGTAGATTCCAGCAAAGGTAGCTGGAGCACAAGCAAAGGGAGGCAGGGTGTTAGAACCTGCAAAGGTATCACGAAAGATTTTTGAAATCAATTATAAAAGCAAACTAAAGTCTGAAGATATCTAACAGTTACACTTGCTAAAAGGCTCTTTGCTTTTATGCAATCAAAACCCTCTTTCACAACCTCTTCAGCTCCAACAGATGAGATTTTAAGGAAAGATATTTTATGATATGAAAATCAGTAATATCTAGAGGGCTACCTGGAAAGAGTCTGAATGTGAGGGTCAGAGCCAGGGAAGAATCAGATCCATTGTCTAATACCTGAGTGCGACTGAGATTGAAAGAATGAATAAGTGAGAAACAGAATCAAGGTCTCAGAGCCCAGCCCGTGTGGCATGCATCCTCTTGAGAGGGATTTCAGAAGTCTAGAAATGTGTGTAGAGAAATAAGGCAAAACACAGCAGGTGATGCCAGCTGGAACCTTCTCTGTTTTATTCATGCCTCGTTGGCAGACGGCTGGTTCCCAGGAGGTGGCTGAATCTCACAAGGTTCAGATGTTAGAGGAAACAAATAACTAATTGTGCTAAACCTCAGCTTGGATTCATTCAGGGGTGTGGACAAGCGTTTGTGTCTCCAGAGATTGCAATGAAGTGGAAACCATGTATTAGCCAGCTTGGTGATCTGAACTGAATAGTACAATTGAATGGTTGCCAAGTCTGTGGGTGACGAGGTGGCCTGTTAGCCGGGACACCTCTAACAATTGTCAGCTGTGACCTACACTTGAAAGGTAAGGCATGTCCCCATTTTGCCCCGGTAACACATTGTACATTTCTCTAAATGTGTTTAAGTTTAGTTTGTTTCCATGTGTATTTTCATCTATATTCTTTTACCTGGACGAGTAATGAGTCTACCCCCTGTGGCATCAAAGAACATTTCTTTTGTGTGTTTCAAAACTATTTGATCCATCAAACTCTGTCCCCCCTATACACCTTCTTCTGGCTCAATTCAGAGGCCAGAATTAGAACTATGTCTGCTTTCTTATCTACACAATTTGGGGCTCAGGGGAAACGGGTGGAGAGAGAAGTATAAATGGGTTGGTCTTTGCCTTCATGTAGTTCTCAAATCATGGTGGATACAAATTCATCAGAAATCCATGACTGTGGTATAATTAATATAACATAAAATCTCACATGATTATTCTATTAATTCAATTGTAGGAAAGTTTCTTAAAGGAGCTAGATTAAAAGCAGTAGCTTGAATCTCTTGAGTCTTGTTTGGAAATAAGGTGTGACTGAACAAAAAGTAAAATAAATATACCAGTCTTAACATTTGCAGAGTCTACATACAGGAGGCGGCCAGCAGGATGGGAAGCCGCACATTTGTGGAGATGAGCAAACAGGCTGAGCGTGACGGACAGCAATAGACGGTGGGGTGAAAAGTCTGAGCCAAGAACGTTATGGGTACTTGCATCTGAGTCACAGACTAAAGTGAAACCAGCGTCATGGGCTAAGGAGCAGTGGTCCAAGGGACAGAAATTCTTCAGCATGTCAACGGAGAAGAACTTTTGGAGAAAAAAAAAAAAAACCATTTAAGACACAGACTGACAAAAAGGCATAGGGCTTAAGATTTAGAAGCCTTTTCAAGAGCAGTTTCCATACAGTGGTGAGAACAGAAGTCTGACTGAGATGGATGAAGGAAGAAAAAGGAGGTAAGGAAGTTTTGGAAGTCGTGTTTTTCAGCAGGTGGGGTAAAGGAAAGATGACATCTTGAGTGGGAAATTGGACCAAGAAAGGGATTTTTTTTTCTAGTAATGTTCAGGCCCCATATAAATTAGTTAATCAAGCAATTGCTTGCTCTCTGAGAGTTTGTAGTAAAACAATGTGTCAATGTGGGCAAGTTACAAAGGCTAAGTTACTTATGGGCATTAGGTGTGATACTGTTTTATGGTTTTAATGTAGAGGGGTTTTATTCTTTTCTCTGCCTGACTCTGCTTAGGAAGAGCACACATTTTCTTTTGAACCAAGGCTGTTCCAATAACACGGTTCCAGGAGAGGCTCTCAGTGTTAGTACTCATATCCTTTCACACAGTACAGCTACTGGACTGAGAGAGCAACGTGTATGCCAATCAGATCAGTCAGAGTCCCCGCTAGCATTTTTCAAACAGGAGCTAAGAGATTAAGTCTCTCTCAGAGGCAAAGCTGAAAAATGAGCCTGGAGCTGCTGTAGTTATGTGTAAAGCCTAAAGAAAAGTCAGAGAATAAATTGAACACGGAGTAAGAAGCAAAGATAGTAAATAAAAAGAGAGGGAGAGCAGACAGTCACGTACCAGAGTCCAGACTCACCGCTCTCCCCGCCCATCTTGCAGTTTTGTGAGCCTCCCATGAAATTTGTCTTTTCAGCTAAGCTACATGAGCTTCTGTCATGTGCAATCAAAAGAGATTTGACAATTACAGAAAGATTGGAAAAGAGTGAAGAATTTTTAGAAGTTACAACTTTAAGTTTCCAATTGATGAAAAGATTTCAAGATTTTTTGCTGACAGTTTTATAGTGAATTGGAGCTGAGTCAGCATGATAGGAGCAAAGACAACTTCCTAGAAAACATCCAGATACAGTTAATTATTTAATACTCACTAAAAGATACTCAGTAAATGAAAGGTAGAATAGAATGGATTTATAAATATTGACTTTGGAACCAGCCTGACTCAGCCAGAAACCTGGACCTGGCATCTGTGAGCAGGGTGAGCTTTAGGCAAATTTTCTTTATTATTTATAGCAAAATCCACATAAAATTTACCATTTGGCCACTTAAAAATGTACAGCCCAGTGAAATTCAGTATGTTTGCAATGTGGCGAACTGTGACCACTACTTTGTTCCAGAAAGTTTTTATCATCCCAAAGAAATCTCTGTACTGACCAAGCAATCATTTCCCATTTCCCCTTCTCACAACCCCCACCAACCACTATTTTGTTTCTGTCTATGTAGATTTTCCTATTCTGGACTTTCATATAAACGGAATCAGATAATACCTGGGTTTTTGTTTGGCTTCTTTCACTTACAGTATTTTCAAGGCTCAGCCATGTTGTAGTCTTTTTCAGTACTTCATTCTTCTTTACAGCTGAATAGTATTCTATCATGTGGATATTATTCATTTTATTATATCATTTGGTTGATAGATACCTGGATTGTTTCTACATTTTGGCTCTTGTAAAAAAATGCTACATGAAGAATTGTGTGCACATTTTTGCTTGAACATCTGTATTCAAATCTTTGGTATACATAGCCTGGAGAATATTGCTTTGTCATATAATAATATTATGTGTGACTATTTGAGAAACCATTAAACCACTTTCCAGTAAATCCACCATTTTACATTCCCACCAGCAGTGTAAAAGGATTCAAGTTTTTCTATACTGATGGCAACACTTATTATCTGGGAATTTTGTGCTTGTTTTTGTTTTATTATTGTTTATGGTTATCCCTATTGAGTGTAAAGTAGTAATTTAAATGAGTTTTTAAAAATTTGTATTGTCCTAATAATTTATGATGTCAAGGATTATTTCATGTGCATATTGGTCATCTTCTCTAGGGAAATGTCTTTTCAAGACTTTTGGCTATTTTTAAGTCATTGTCTTGTGGGCAACATTTATATATTCTAGATACTAGATCTTTATCAGGTATATAAGCTGAAAACCCATCCTCTGGGTTTTCTCCTTTTTTTATAATGTTTTTCAAATGAACAAAAATTTAAAATTTTGATGATTTTGAATTTTATCTATTTTGGTTGCTGTTGTGCTTTTGGTATCCTAGCTATCACTGCCAAATCCACAGTTTTGAAGACTTAGTCCTATGTTTTCTTCTAAGAGTTTTACAATTTCAGTATTTATAGTTTGGTCTTTTACATATTTTATGTTCATTTTCCTCTACAGTATGATTGTCTATGGCACATTTTTAACCTCTCTGTGCTTCAGTTTCTCCATCTGGAAAATGAAGACAATAACACTACCTGCCTCATGGGATCCTTTGAAGATTAAATAAATTAAGATGTATTAAGTATATAGAATGATGCATACCATATTCAATGGGTAAATATATATAATATATAGCATTATTATTTGGTACTGTGGTTGTGGAATGATAAGAATAATCTGAGTAAGGATTCATTAGGAAGGCTGGAGGAGAAATAATTAATGAAATTTATCCTCAGTAAAAATTTCTTTAGGTAGCTTAAATCAGTTCTGGTCATTTACACATTGTGTTTTTCTTTTTTAAAAATGTAGCCATCCACTGCAGTAATAGAAGCATAAAGTCTTAAAAGTTTACCCTACACCAATCAAAATATATCTGAAATATTGTGCCTACTGATGAACACAATTACAAAGAGATTCTGAAACACCAAGTCAAAGCTGATGGAGCAAGAAAGAAGAAATCTCAAAATGTCTAAGTATGGAAACTGATGACAAAGTTGAGGACAGAGGTAAGCTTTCAAAGAGGCTGATAAGATGGTGCTTCAGGGCCCTTTTGTTGCATGAACTGCTCTAGGAATTCAACTAAATTTGCAACTTACTTTTGTATTCCTAATTTTTTTAAATTGAATTCTTTATTGGTACAATTTATATACATCTCACAATCACGTATAACATTGGGGAATTTGTACCAGTATATGACACAAGTTAATTCTCATTTTTACCCATATCCCTACCCACCCACACCTCTCCACCCCCTATATACCTACTCTTATTTTCTTTCTGTATCATATTTATTCCTTCCCCTCATTACATTCCCACACCAAATTTCCTATGGAAATTTCCCACTCTATAAAAGCTGTCATACTTCCTAATTTTTGCATTCTTGTTTTTAAAAGGGAGTCCCCCAAAGATGAAGGCGACCCCCAAATCACACGTATTTTGAGAACCACAGAACTAATAATTGCTGCCTGCTGAGAGTAAAAGAAACTGCCACTAACCTGAAGCATCATGGGCTGACTGAAGAATAAATGATTCTTTGTCTTTGCAACGGGCTCCGGCAAGGCTGAGCTCTCGCAATAGTGACTGAGGAAGGGTGACACCGATGGGACGGTCAGTGGGGGATGGGGCCCCTGAGCTGTAAAGCTGAGAGAAACTGAACTACAAAGGCTCAACTGACACACACAACTTTACAAAGTCATCAAGTGATAGAATCTAAATTTTAATTCAACTCTGCTTGGCTGCAAAAGCTTCATTTTTTTTCTACTCTTATAGGTACTGTCAACTTTCTTTTATAAAGAGCCACAGAAAGTAAATATGTTAAGCTTCTGAGGATATGCAGTCTTCCTTACATGTTCTTCTTTCTTTTTATTTTTATTTCTTATAAGTTGAGTTTATTGGCACATTTTAGGAATACATTATGATCACATGCCTCATTGGGAATTTGTACTTGTACATAATATATCTTTGATTCTTATTTTTTCCTATTCCCCTGCTCTCCCTTCAACCCTCCCCCATATACATGAGCTTCGTTTCCATTTTTCCTTTGTATTTTTTTTTTGTTTTTGTTGTTTTGTTTTTTGTGATACCAGGGATCGAACTTGGGCCCTTGTGTGTCCAAGGTTGGTGCAGTATCACTTGAGCTAAATCCCCTGCTCCCCATTTTTTCCTTTTTACCATCAAATTTTTTCTTTCCTTTCTTTGTTTTCCCTGCCCCTTCTCAGTTATGTTCCCCTTTGAATATCTTCCTATTTCACAATACCTATCATACATTTTGGATCTCATTAACAATTTCAGTTTCTCACACTAGAGAAACAATATGGTGTTTACACATCTGAGTCTTATTTATTTCATTTAGAATATGGCCTCAGTTGCATCCATTTAGCTATACATGTCTCTAATTTATCATTCTTTATGTCTGAGTAATACTCCATTAAAAAAAAAAAGCCACATCTTCTTTATCCCAGGCTCTGGTTGATGGGTATATTTGGGTTATTTCTATGATCTAGCTATTACAAACTGAGCTGATATAAACATGGGTATGCACTTACTGCTGTGGTATGAAGTTTTTTAATTCTTTTGGGAATATAACCAGCAATGAAATAACAGGGTCAAGTGAGACCTCTAATCCTCATTTTTTGAGGAATCTCCACCCTGATTTCCACAGTGGTTGCACCAAGTTACATTCCCAGCAACATTGGAGAAGGGTTCCTTTTTCCCCACAGCCCCACTATTTGTTATTGGTTGATTTCTTGATAGCATCCCCTCTTACTCACATAACTTTTTTTTTTATAGTCTGCCTCCTACTTTAATATCATTTCTTTTTTTTAATTTTTTTATTGAATTCTTTATTGGTACAATTTATATACATCTCAAAATCACATATAACATTGGGAAATTTGTACCAGTATATGCCACAAGTTAATTCTCATTTTTACCCATATCCCTACCCACTCCCCCCTCCTCCCCCCTTTATACATGCTCTTTTATTTTCTTTCTGTATCATATTTATTCCTTCCCCTCATCA
>PVIC010045455.1:0-14624 GCA_004025085.1 Thryonomys swinderianus
GGTCGTCTAAAGGAACAAACTCTTGCGCCCTTGCGGTATCCGGCTAAGGGCTGGGAGGTGTTGTTTCCACTCTGTTCCTCAAACTGTCTTCACAAGAAGCAGGTCTAAGTCACAGGTGTTTCTACTTGAGGGAGTAATCTACGAATATCACTCCAGGTGCCATTGGCTTGAATGGAGCATGTGGTCACCAGGAGATATTTGCCCGTGGAATAGCACTCCTAGTTGAGATATTTCCGAAGGAGGCACTGTGCTTCTTTCGATGCAGAATCGAACCTTCAGAACATTACGTCTGTTTCTCCAAAATTTGACCGGACAAATCATGCTGGATTCCAATGTCACGCCAGAGTTCTGCTTAGGCACAGAGAACATGGAGAATTAGTCTGTTCCTACTCTTGCTAATAAGGCACAGAAGGAGCCGGGTGTACAGACCTACCCAGATTCTGAAAATCAATTTAAAGCCACATGGTGTGAATTCCAGCTTTTCTGGGGGAGATTATGCCTCTGATATCACTTATTTACTTTTTCATTTGCTTGGATGTTTCTAGAAAAGAGAGGCATTTTTCAGTTACGTGTAATCCAATACTCTGATGTCGAAAACAGGCATTTTCCACATCTGTCTTCAGGCTCTAACGCTCCAAACACACATAGCAGTACACTAGGACACCTTTCTACCCAGGGATTGTGATGTCATAATTGGACTTTCACTACCGCAGATAAATTAGGTCTAAAGGAACAAATTCTTGTGTCCTGGATGTAAATGGCTAAGAGCAGGGAGGTGCTTATTTCCACTCCAGCCTTCAAACTGATTTCACAAGGAGCAGGTCTTAGTTCCAGATGTTTCTCTTCATGGGAGTCATCTACAAATATCACTCCAGGTGCCTTTCGTTTAAATGTAGCTTGTTGTCAAAACGAGATATCCACCCTTGGCATAGCTCTCCCTGTCAAGATATTTCTAAAGGAGGCCTTGTGCTTTTCTCGATTCAGATTCTATTTTTCACAACATTACGTCTCTATCTCCAACATTTGCCCGTACAAAGAGTACGTGATTTCAATAATCAGGCAGAGTTTGCAGTCACAGGGGATATGGAGAATCAATCTGTTCCTACTCTTGAAAATAATTCACAGATTGAGCAGGGAGTACCAACCCACTCAGATTCTGAAAGACATTTTATACCAACATGGTGTGAATTCCATCTTTTGCTTGGGGAGATGAAGCCCCTCATATCGCACCTACTCACTTTCACTTGCCTGGATGTAGGTAGAAAAGAGAGGCAACTGGCTATTAGGTGTGATCCCAGGCTTTGATGTGGAAAACAAGCATTTTCCACCTCGGTCTTCAGGTTCTTACCATCCAACCATACATAGCAGTATGCCAGGCCTCGTATCTATAGTGGGATTATGACATCATAATAGGACTTTCACTACCAAAGATAAAGGTAGTCTGAAGGAACAAACAATTACGTACTTGCGGTAACGGTCTAAGAGCTGGGAGATGCTAATTTCCACTCTGTTCCTCAAACTGACTTCACAAGAAGCAGGTCTAAGAAGCAGGTGTTTCCATTTGAAGGAGTAAATTACGAATATCACTCGAGATGCCATTGGCTTGAATGGAGCTTTTGGCCACAAAGAGATATCCACCCATGGAATAGCACTCCTAGTTGAGAGATTTCCGAAGGAGGCAGTGTGCTTCATTCTATGCAGATTCTCACTTTCAGAACATTAATTCTGTTTCTCCAAAATTTGACCGGAAAATGGGTATGAGATTCCAATGTGAAGCCAGAGTTCTGCTCAGGCACAGGGAACAGGGAGAATTAATCTGTTCCTACTCTTGCAAATAAGGCACACAAAGAGCTCGGAATACAGACCTAATCAGATTCTGAAGCACAGTTTATAGCAACACGATGTGAATTCCAACTTTTGCTTGGGAAGATTAAGTCCCTATTATTCCAGGTTCTCCCTTTCCCTTGCTTGGATGATGCCAGAAAATAGAGGCATCTGGCAATTAGGTGTGATCCAAGCCTTTGATGTGGATAACAGGCATTTTCCACATCTGTGTTCATGCTCTAAGGGTTGAAACACACGTAGCAGTGCACCAGGACTCGTTTTTCAATGGGATTATAACATCATATTTGGACTTTCACTATTGCAGGCAAACGTACCCTAAAGGAACAAATTCCTGCCTCCTGATAGTAAACAGCAAACAGGAGGGTAGTACTAATTTCCACTACGTTCCTGAAATTGACTTCACAAGAAGCAGGTCAGAGTTCCGGCTGTTTCTCTTTGAGGGAGTAATCTATAAATATCACTCCAGCTGCCACTCGCTTGAATTGAGATTGTGGTCAAAAGGAGATATCCACCCGTGGAATAGCACTCCTATTCCAGAGATTTCCGAAGGAGGCAGTGTGCTTTTCTCGATTCAGCTTTGAACCATCAGAATATTACATCTGTTTCTCCAGGGTTTGCCCATACAAAGAGTGCGGTATTTCAATGAGAAGCCACAGTTCCCCTTAGGCAGAGGGAACAAGGAGAAACAATCTGTTCCTACTCGTGCAAATAATGCACAGAGTGAGCATAGAGTATAGTCCAATGCGGATTTTGAAATCATTTTATAGCAACACGGTGTGAATTCCAGCTTTTGCTCGTGGAGATTAAGCCACTGATATCACTTATTCACCATTTCACGTCCTTGGATGTTGCTAGAAAAGAGAGGCATCTTTCAGTTAGGTGTAATCCAAGCCCTTGATGTGGAAAACAGGTATTTTGCACCTCTGTCTTCAGGTTCTAATGCTCCAAACACACAAAGCAGTGCACCAGGACTCATTTCAACCAAGGGATTGTGACGTCATAATTGGACTTTCAGTACTGCAGATAAAGGAAGTCTAAAGGAACAAATTCTTGTGTCCTGGAGGTAAAGGGCTGAGAGCAGTGAGGTGCTAATTTCCACTCTGGCTCTCAAACTGACTTCATAAGAAGCAGGTCTGAGTTCCAGGTGTTTTCTCTTTGAGGGAGTGATCTACGAATATCACTCCAGCTGCCTTTCGCTTGAATGGAGCTTGTGGTCAAAAGGAGATATCCACCCGTGGCATAGCACTCCTAGTCGAGAGATTTCCGAAGGAGACATTGTGCTTTTCTTGATTCAGATTCTACCTTCAGAACATTAAATCTGTTTCTCCACCATTTTCCTGTACAAAGAGTGCGGGATTTCAATAATCAGTCAGAGTTCTCCTCAGGCACTGGGAACATGGAGAATCAATCTGTTCCTATTCTTGAAAATAATTCACAGATTGAGCAGGGAGTACCATCCCACTCAGATTCTGAAAGGCATTTTAAGGCAACACGGTGTGAATTCCAACTTTTGCATGGGGAGATAAAGCCCCTGATATCCGAGCTACTCACTTTCACTTGCTTGGATGTTGCTAGAAAAGAGAGGCATCTGGTAATTATGTGTGATCCAAGCCTTTGATTTGGAAAAAAGGCATTTTCCACCTCTGTCTTCAGGCTCTAACCCCCCAAGCACACATAGCACTGTGCCAGGACTCATTTCTACTGTGGAATTATGACGTCATTATAGGACTTTCAATACCACAGACAAAGGTAGTCTAAAGGAACAAAGTTTTGCGTCCTTGTGGTAACCAGAAAAGAGCTGGGAGTTACTAATTTCCACTCTTTTCCTCAAACTCACTTCACAAGAAGCAGGTCTAAGTTGCAGGTGTTTCTCTTTGAGTGAGTAATCTACGAATATCACTTTAGGTGCCATTGCCTTGAATGGAGCTTGTGGTCACAAGGAGATATCCACACGTGGAATAGCACTCGTGGTTGAGAGATTTTCAAAGGAGGCAGTGTGCTGCTTTCAATGCAGATTCTAACCTTCAGAACATTACGTCTGTTTCTCCAAAATTTGACCGGACAAACAGTGCAGGATTCCAATGTGAAGCCAGAGTTCTTCTCAGGCACAGGGAACATGGAGAATCAATCTGTTCCTACTCATTCAAATAAGGCACAGAAAGAGCAGGGAATACAGTCCTACTCAGTTTCTGAAAATCATTTTCTGGCAACACAGTGTGAATTCCAACTTTTGCTTCGGGAGATTAGGTCCCTATTATCCCATAGTCTCCCTTTCCCTTGCTTGGATGTTGCTAGAAAATAGAGGCATATGGCAATTAGGTGTGACCCAAGGCTTTGATGTGGAAAACAGGCATTTTCCACCTCTGTCTTCAGGCTCAAAGGGTCCGAACACACATAGCAGTGCACCAGGACTCGTTTTTAACAATGGGATTATGACATCATAATTGGACTTCCACTACCGCACACAATTGTACCCTAACAGAACAAATTCTTGCTTCCTGACTGTAAATGCCAAAGAGCAGGTTACTAGTAATTTCCACTCCATTCCTGAAACTGACTTCACAAAAAGCAGTTCTGAGTTCCGGGTGTTTCTCTTTGAGGGAGTGATCTATAAATATCACTCCAGCTGCCATTCGCTTGAATGGAGCTTGCGGTCAAAAGGAGATATGCACCCATGGAATAGCACTCCTATTCCAGATATTTCCGAAGGATGCAGTGTGCTTTTCTCGATTCAGATTCCAACCATCAGAACATTACATCTGTTTCTCCAGGGTTTGCCCATGCAAAGAGTGCGGGATTTCAGTGAGAAACCACAGTTCTCCTTAGGCTGAGCGAACATGGTGAAACAATCTTTTCCTACTCGCGCAAATAATGCACAGAGTGAGCATGGAGTACAGTCCCACTCAGATACTGAAAAACATTTTATAGCAACAAGTTGTGATTTCCACCTTTTGTTCGTGGAGATTAAGCCTCTGATGTCCATTATTCTCCCTTTCACTTGCTTGGATGATGCTAGAAAATTAAGGCATCTTTCAATTAAGTGTAATCCAAGCCTTTGATGTGGAAAACATGCATTTTAGACCTCTGTCTTAGGCTGTAATGCTCCGAATACACGTAGGAGTGCCCCAGGACTCGTTTCTACCAAGGTATTGTGACATCATAATTGGACTTTCACTACCGCAGATAAAGGAAGTCTAAAGGAACAAATTTTTGTGTCCTGGAGGTAAACAGCTAAGAGCAGCGAGGTGCTAATTTCCACTCCGTTCCTCAAACTGACTTCACAAGAAGCAGGTCTAAGTTGCAGGAGTTTCTATTTGAGGCAGTAATCTACGAATATCACTCCAGGTGCCATTGGCTTGAATGGAGCTTGTGGTCACAAGGAGATATCCCCCCGTGGAATAGCACTCGTACTTGAGAGATTTCCAAAGGAGGCAGTGTGCTGCTTTCAATGCAGATTCTATCATTTAGAACATTCCGTCTGTTTCTCCAAAATTTGACCAGACAAAGAGTGCGGGATTCCAATGTGAAGCCAGATTTCTGCTCAGGCACAGGGAACATGGATAATCAATCTATTCCTACTCTTGCAAATAAGTCACAGAAGGAGCAGGGAATACAGACCTGCTCAGATTCTGACAGCAGTTTATACCAACACGGTGTGAATTCCAACTTTTGCTTGTGGAGATGAAGCCCCTGATATCCCAGCTACTCACTTTCACTTGCTTGGATGTTGCTAGAAAAGAGAGGCATCTGGCAATTAGGTGTGATCCAAGCCTTTGATGTGGAAAACAGGCATTTTCCACCTCTGTCTTCAGGCTCTAATCATCCAAACACACATAGCACTGTGCCAGGACTCGTTTCTACAGTGGGATATGACGTGATAATAGGACTTTCAATACCAAAGACAAAGGTAGTCTAAAGGAACAAACACTTGCGTCCTTGTGGTAACCGGAAAAGAGCTGGGAGTTGCTAATTTCTACTCTGTTCCTCAAATTGACTTCACAAGAAGCAGGTCTAAGTTGCAGGTGTTTCTATTTGAGCGAGTAATCTATGAATATCACTCTAGGTGCCATTGCCTTGAATGGAGCTTGTGGTCACAAGGAGATATCCACACGTGGAATAGCACTCGTGGTTGAGAGATTTTCAAAGGAGGCAGTGTGCTGCTTTCAATGCAGATTCTAACCTTCAGAACATTACGTCTGTTTCTCCAAAATTTGACCAGACAAACAGTGCGGGATTCCAATGTGAAGCCAGAGTTCTTCTCAGTAACAGGGAACATGGAGAATCAATCTGTTCCTACTCGTTCAAATAAGGCACAGAAGGAGCAGGGAATACAATCCTACTCAGTTTCTGAAAATCAGTTTCTGGCAACACGGTGTGAATTCCAACTTTTGCTTGGGGAGATTAGGTCCTTATTATCCCATATTTTCCCTTTCCCTTGCTTGGATGTTGCTAGAAAATAGAAGCATATGGCAATTAGGTGTGATCCAAGGCTTTGATGTGGAAAACAGGCATTTTCCACCTCTGTCTTCAGGCTCGAAGGGTCCAAACACACATAGCAGTGCACCAGAACTCGTTTTTACAATGGGATTATGACATCATAATTCGACTTTCACTACCGCAGACAAATGTACCCTAACGGAACAAATTCTTGCTTCCTGATGGTAAACACCAAAGAGCAGGGTAGTCGTAATTTCAAAGAACATCTACATCTATTGTTCAAATGCATATACCCAAACATGAGAGCAGCAGCGTGCTTGCATTAATTCTGGGGCCTAGAATGCAGCTAGCTGGCTTTCTTTCTCCATTTACCATCTTTCTTCAATGAAGCGAATGGGAGAGTGTGGGATAACAGGAGGTTTCTCCACCAAACAAGGAGCTGGAACTCAGAACGTTTTCTTGTGAGCTCAGTTTCACAGACAGAATGGAAGACTCCATCCTGCACACCATAGACCCTGTTTTCTCAGAGAAATAATTGTTTGTTCTTGCAAACTCCTTTAAAACAAAAAGGAGAGTGTAGGATAATAGGAGGTTTCTCCACCACACAAGGAGCTGGGACTCTGAACGTTTGCTGTGAACTCAGTTTCAGAATCTGAATTGAAGGCTCCAAGCTGCAATCTGTAGCCCTTGTTCTCCCAGAGAAACAACAGTTTCTTCCTGCAAGCTCCATTGTAAACAATGGGAGAGTTTCCAATAAAAGGAATTTTCTCCACCCAACGAGGAGCTGGAACTTAGAACACATTCCTCTGATCTAACATTCAGAAAATGCATTGCAGTTTACAGCCAACACTCTATGTCCCCTTTTATGCCAGAGCAACTGCAGTTTATTCCTGCAGGTTCCCTGGGCCTTGGGTAAAACATGTCCGCTTAGGAAAAGAGCACTCTCATTCAACGGAAAACAAACAACAACCGCATCTATTGTTCAAACACATACACACAAACATGAGGGCAGCAGCACACTTGCATTAATTCTGCAGCCTAGAGTGCAGCTAGCTAGCTTTATTTCTCCACTTAGCAGCTGGCTTCAATGAAGCAAATTGGAGAGTGTGCGATAACAGGAGGTTTCTCCACCCAACAAGGAGCTGGAACTCAGAATGTTTTCTTCTGAGCTCAGTTTCACAGACAGAATGGAAGACTCCATACTGCACTCTGTAGCGCTTGTTTTCCCACAGAAACAACCGTTTGTTCCTTTAAGATCCATTGAAACCACAGGGAGAGTGGGGGATAACAGGAGCTTTCTCCACCAAAAAAGGAGTTGGAACTCGCAAAGTTTTCCTCTGATCTCAGCTTCCAGAAATATCATTGCATTCCACAGCCAACACTCTACGTGCCTTTTATGCCAAAGCAACTGCATTTTATTCCTGCAGGTTCCCTGTGGTTATTTATTACAAGGCCACTTAGGAAAATAACACTCTCTTTGAACAGAAAAGAAATGGAGAACCACATCTACCATTCAAATGGATACACGTTAACATGAAGCAAGTACAGTGCTTGCTTTAGGACTCTCTGGGCTAGAGTATAGTTTGCCAACCTTATTTCTCCGTTTAGCCACTGGCACCAATGAAGACAAGGGAAGATTGTCATATAACAAGATGTTTCTCTACCAAACAAATGAGCAGGAACTCAGAATGTTTTGCTGTAAACTCAGTATCAGAAACTAAATTGAATCCTCCATGCTGCACTCTGTAGCCCTTGTTTGGCAGAAAAACATCAGTTTGTCCCTGAGAGCTTCATTGAAGCCAAAGGGAGAGTGTGGGATAACAGGAGGTTTCTCCACCAAACAAGGAGCTGAAACTCACAATATTTGGCTCTGATCTCAGCTTAAGTAATGGCATTGAATTCTACAGGCAACACTCTGTGTTGCGTTTATACCAAAGCAAATGTGTTTTATTTCTGTGGGTTCCCTGTGATTAGGTATGACAAGGACGCTTAGGAAAATGTCAATGTCTCTGAAGGGAAAAACATAGGAAAACCGCATCTATTGTTCAAGTGGATACACTCTAACATGAGAGAAGTGCAGTGATTCTTTTAGGACTTTCCTGCCTAGAGTGAAGCTACTTTGCTTTATTTCACCATTTAGCAGCTACCTCTACTGAAGCAAATGGGAGAGTATGGGATAACAGGAGGTTTCTCAAGCAAACAAGAGCTGGAACTCAGAACGTTTTGCTTGGAACTCAGATTCAGTATGTGAATTCAAGCCTCAAACCTGCACTCTTTAGCCCTTGCTTTCCCAGAGAAAAAAAAGTGTGTTCCCACAAGCTCCATTGAATTGAAAGGGGGAGTGTGGGATGACAGGGGGTTTCCCCACCAAACAAGGAGCTGCAATTCCGAACGTTGTGCTGGGTACTTCTTTCAGACACTGAATTGAGGCCTCCGCCCTGCACTCTAGAGCCCTTGTTTGCCCAGAGAAACAACCTTTTGTTCCTGCATGCTCCATTGAAAGCAAAGGGCAAGCGTGGGATTACAGGAGGTTTCTCCAACATAAGGAGTTGGAACTCTGAATGTTTAGCTTTGAACTCAGTTTCAGAACTGAACTGAAGCCTCCAGTCTGCCATCGATACCCCTTGTGTTCCCAGAAAAACAATGATTTC
Source organism: Thryonomys swinderianus (assembly GCA_004025085.1). NCBI lineage: Eukaryota > Metazoa > Chordata > Mammalia > Rodentia > Thryonomyidae > Thryonomys > Thryonomys swinderianus. Next base: position 8,934 of record PVIC010045455.1, read on the forward strand.
TTCCTGAAAGCTCCATTGAAACCAATGGGAGAGTGGGGGTAATCGAGTTTTCGGCACCAAACATGGAGCTGAAAGTGAGATCATTTTGCTGTAAACTTAGTTTCAGAAACTGAATTGAAGTCTCCATGCTGCACTCTGTAGCCCTTGTTTTGCCAGAGAAACAGCAATTTTTTCCTGCAAACTCCTGTGAAGACAATGGGAGAGTGCGGGATAACAGCAGGTTTCTCCTCCAAACAAGGAGCTGAAACTCAAAATTTTTGGCTCTTATCTAAGCTTCAGAAATGGCATTGCATTCCACAGCCACCACTCTGTGTTCCTTTTATGCCAAAGCAAGTGTGTTTTATCCTTGTAGATTCCCTGTGATTAGGTATAACAAGGATGCATATGAAAATATCAATGGCTTTGAAGGGAAAAACAAATGAAAACCGCATCTATTGTTCAAAGGGATACACTCTAACGGAAGAGAAGCACAGTGCTTGCTTTAGAACTTTAATGCCTACAGTGAAGCTAGCTTGCTTTATTTTTCCTTTTAGTAGCTCTCTCTATTGAAGCCAATGGGAGAGTGTGTGATAACAGGAGGATTCTCCACCGAACAAGACCTGGAGCTCAGAACGTTTTGCAGTGAACTCAGTTTCAATAACTGAATTCAAGAATAAAGACTGCACTCTATATCTCTTGTTTTCAAAGAGAAAGAACAGTGATCTCCTGCAAGCTCCATTGAAAAGAAAGGAAGAGTGTGGGATGACAGGAGGTTTCTCCAAGAAACAAGGAACTGGGACTCAGAACGTTTCGCTGTGAATGCAGTTTCAGAAACAGAACTGAAGTCTCCATGCTGTATTCTGTAGCTCTTGTTTTCCCGCAGAAAACAGTTTGTTCCTGCAAGGTCCATTGAAAACAATCGGAGAGTGTGGGATAACGGGAGGTTTCTCGAACAAACAAGGAGCTGGAACTCACAACACTTTCCTGTGAACTCAGTTTCAGTAACTGAATTGAAGACTCCATGATGCATTCTGAAGCACTACTTTTGCCACAAAAACAACAGTTTCTTCCTGCAAGCTCCATTGAATCCCATCAGAAAGTGTGGTATTACAGGACGTTTCACCACCAATCAAGGAGCTGGAACACAGAACGCTTTGCTGGCAACTCAGTTTCAGAAACTGAATTGATGCCTTCATGCTGCAGAATGTAGCCCTTCTTTTCCCAGAGAAACAACAGTTTATTCCTGCAAGCTTCACTGAAATCAAGAGGAGAGTGGGGGACAACAGAGGTTTCTGCACCAAACAAGCAGCTGAAACTCACAGCGAATTCCTCTGATCCCAGCTTCCAGAAATATCATTGCATTCCACAGCCAACACTCTGTGTCCTTCTTATACCAAGAAACTTCATTTTATTCCTGCAGGTTCCGAATTATTATTTTTAACAAGGCCGCTTAGGAAAATATCACTCTCGACCGGACCCAGCAGCTCCGGGCCCGCCGTGCCATGTTTCCAGTGGACTGGGGAACTGGCGGCGGGCGGACCAGACCCAGCAGCTCCGGGCCCGCCGTCCCGTGTTTCCAACGGACTGAGGAACAAGCGGCGGACAGACCGGACCCAGCAGCTCTGGGCTCCGCCGTGCCATGTATCCAGCAGACTGAGGAATGAGCGGTGGGAGGACCGGACCCAGCAGCTCCGGGCCCACACTGCCGTGTTTCTGGCGGACTGGGGAACTGGCAGCGGGCGGACCAGACCCAGCAGCTCCGGGCCCACCCTGCTGTGTTTCCAGCGGACTGGGGAACCGGCGGCAGGCAGACCGGACCCAGCAGCTGTGGGCCCCGCCGTGCCCTGTCTTCTGGCGAACTGAGGGAACAGCTGCGGGAGGACCGGACCCAGTAGATGCAGCCCCGCCGTGCCTTGCTTCCGGTGGACTGAGGGAGCAGCACGCGGACCCGGCTGCAGGGTGCAGTCCATTTCCAGTGGACTGAAGGCCGCCCACCAGCCCACTGTATCCCGGAGCTGTGCACTGAGGAGTCAGACATAGAGGTAACTCATAAGCTCAAAGTATACAGTATAGAATCTAACAAACCTTTTTATCTTATTTACTATGTTTAATACTGATATTGGCATTTATTGTATTATGGTAACAAACATGATGTGATTGTTCTGCTCAAATACCTACCATGATGTGTCAGGAGTGAGAACTCTCAAGGGTTATTACAGATTCAAGAAGGACCCCCCAGGAAAGTGCTGCTTCCAAAGGGCCCCAGATAATAGAAAGAGACCTGCAACAAACATTGTCCTGTCATCAGTCAAGGAAAATATCACTCTCTTTGAATGGAAAAGGAGGACCACATCTATTGTTCAAATAGATACACGCTAACATGAAAGAAGTACAGTGCTTGCTTCAGAACTCGCTGGGCTAGAGTACAGTTTCCCAGCCTTATTTCTCCGTTTAGCTGCTGGCTCCACTGAATTCAAGGGGAGATTGTGGGACAGCAAGTCGTTTCTCGACCAAACAATGAGCAGGAACTCAGAATGTTTTTCTGTGAACTCAGTATCAGACACTGAACTGAGGTCTCCATGCTGCACTGTGTACCCCTTGCTTTGCCAGAGAAACAGCAGTTTGTTCCTGAGAGTTCCATTGAAAAAAAATGGGAGAGTGTGGGATACCAGGAGGTTTCTCCATCAAAGAAGGAGCTGAAACTCACAAAGTTTGGCTCTGATCTCACCCTCAGAAAGAGACCCGCATTCAATAGCCACGACTCTGTGGTTTTTTTTATTGAATTCTTTATTGGTACAATTTATATATAACTCAAAATCACATGTAACATTCGGAAATTTTTACCAGTATATGCCACAAATTAATTCTCATTTTTACCCATATCCCTACCCACTCCCCCCTCCCCCTTTATACATGCTCTTCTATTTTCGTTCTATATCATATTTATTCCTTCCCCTCATCACATTCCCACACCAAGTTTCCTATAGAAATATTCCACTCTATAAAAGCTTTCCTACTTTCTAGAACTCATTTGCATCTACAGGTGTTCATGCCAAAGAGAAGATCCGGGAATTGTCTATTTGTGATCTATTGATTTCACTTATTAGTATATCCTCCAGATGTCTCCATTTGCACCTAAATGGATCAATCGAGTCATTCTTTATGGCAGAGTAATACTCCATTTTGTAAAAAAAAAAAACCACATCTTCTTTATCCACTCTCCAGTTGATGGACATTTGGGTTTTTTCCAAGATTGAGCTATCACGAACTGAGCTGCTATAAAGAAGGGTGTACATCTGTCTTTCCAATGTGAGTTTTTAGATTCTTTTGGGGATATTCCTAGCAGGAGTATAGCAGGGTCAAATGGGACGCGTAGTCCTAGTTTTCTGAGAAATCTCCACACAGATCTCCACAATGGTTACACAAGTCTGCAATCCCACCAACAGTGGAGAAGGGTTCCTTTATCCCCACAGCCATGCCAGCATTTATTGTTGGTTGATTTTGTGATCGCGGCCATTCTTTGTGGAGTGAGATGGAATCTTAATGATGTTTTCATTTGCATCTCTCAAATAACCAGTGATGTTGAACATTTCTTCATATGTTTCTTGGCTGCTTTGACTTCTGCCTCTGAGAAGTGTCTGTTCATTTCAGTTGCCCATTTTTGAATTGGGTCTTCAAACTTGGAGAGGCTGATCTGTTTGAGTTCTTTATATATTGTCGATAATAGCCCTTTGTCTGATACACAGCTAGTAAAGATTTTTTTCCATATTGTTGGTTGTCTTCTAGCAGTGCCAGTGACTTCTTTGGCTGCGCAGAAGCTTTTCAGTAGAATGAGATCCTATTTGTTGATTCTTTCTGCTAGTTCTTGTGCTAGAGAGGTTTTATTCATAAAGTCTCTGCCTAAGACAATGTCTCCAAGAGTTTTACCTAGCCTGTTTTCCAGCAGGCTTATTGTTTCTGTTTTAATGTTTAAGTCTCATATCCACTGTGAGTTTAGTTTTGTGCATGGTGAAAGAGATAGGTCTAGCTTTAGCTTTTGGCAGGCTAAAGCCCAGTTTTTCCACCAACATTTGTTAAAGAGGCTGTCTTACTTCCATTGGGGATGTCTGGCTCCTTTGTCAAAGATAAGGTGGCTTAGTGTATCTGGAGTTGTTTCTGGGTCTTCTAATCTATTCCACGGGTCCTCGGGTCTGTTAATTTGCAAGTACCATGCAGTTTTTAACACAGCGGCTTTATAGTAGAGTTTTAAATTGGGAATTTTAATACCCCCTGCCATGTCATGGTTGCTTAGAACTGCTTTTGCTATTCTAGGTTTCTTGTGGTTCCAGATGAATTTTTGTATTATTTTCTCCAGTTCTGTGAAGTATACCGTTGGAATTTCAATTGGAATTGCATTGAATCTATATAGTAGTTCTGGGAGTAGAGCCATTTTGACGATATTGGTTCTCCCGACCCAGGAACAAGAGATATCTTTCCACTTTCTGGTTTCCTTTTCTATCTCAGTTTTCAGAGTCCTATAGTTTTCAGAGTAGAGGTCTTTCACTTCCTTTGTTAGGTTGATTCCTAGATATTTCATTTGTCTGGGTGCTACTGTGAAAGGGATTGCCTCCCCAATTTCTCTTTCAGTGAATCTGTTGTTTGTGTAGACAAAGGCTGCTGATTTTTGAGCATTTACCCTGTATCCAGCAACACTACCAAATTTGGTAATTAAGTCTAGCAGTCTTTTGGTTGAGTTTTTAGGATCTTCAAGATAGAGTATCATATCATCAGCAAATAATGACAGTTTAAATTCTTCCTTTCCTATCTTTATTCCTTTTATATCTTTGTCCTGCCTGATTGCTATGGCTAATGTTTCCAGTACTATATTGAACAACAGTGGTGACAGCGGGCATCCTTGCATTGTTCCTGACATTAGTGTAAAAGGTTTTATTTTTTGCCCATTTAGTATGATGATGGCTGTTGGTTTCTCATAAATAGCTTGTATTAAATTGAGATAATATCCATCGATTCCAATTCTCTGTAGGGTTTTAATCATAAATGGGTGTTGGATTTTGTCAAATGCTTTTTCTGTGTCTATTGAGATAATCATATGGTTTTTGTCCTTGAGTCTGTTAATATAGTGTATTACATTGATTGACTTACATATGTTGAACCAGCCTTGCATACCTGGGATAAATCCGACTTGATCAGGGTGTATGATTTTCTTAATAACTCTCTGTATTCTGTTTGCAGGTATCTTGTTGAGGATTTTTGCGTCAATGTTCATTAGGGAGATTGGCCTGTAGTTTTCTTTTTTGGTGGGATCTTTCCTTGCCTTTGGAATCAAAGTGATGGTTGCTTCAAGGAATGATTTGGGGAGTACTGCTTCCCTTTCAATTTCATTAAAGAGATTGAGAAGTACTGGTATTAACTCTTCTTTAAAAGTTTTGTAGAATTCAGCAGTGAAGCCACCAGGACCAGGGCTTTTTTGTTGGTAGGTTTATTACATTTTCAATTTCCCAGATTTATATCTGATTGTTTAACATTTTTATATCCTCTTCATTCAGCTTTGGAAGTTCATATGAGTCTAGGAATCTATCCATTTCTTCTAGATTTTCCATCTTCTTGGAATATAGATTTTCAAAATATGTGTTTATGATCCTTTGGACTTCTTCTGGGTCTGTGCTGATTTCCCCATTTTCATTCCTTATAGCATGGATTTGAGCCTTTTTC
>PVIC010045456.1:0-14623 GCA_004025085.1 Thryonomys swinderianus
TCTTTAAAAATTGTGTTGAAAATGTCTAAGGGATTTACTATTAATATGTGATTTTTTTTTTTTTTTTTTTTGGTTTGCTTTTAAAATACTGGGGGATGTGCCGGGCGTGGTGGCTCACACCTGTAATCCCAACACTCGGGAGGCAGAGGCAAGAGGATTGTTGAGTTTGAGGCTTGCCTGGGCTACATAGTGAGCTCAGAGCCAGCCTGAACCACAAAACGAGACCCTGTCTCAAAAAAAAAAAAAAAAGTACTGGGGGATAGTTTTGTTATATAACTATGCCTTAGCTTTTTTTTTTTTTTTCCCCATCATGCTTGGGATTCTGTAAGTCTCACTTACTTGCAAGCTGAGCTTTTATATTTGGTAAATTTTCTGCTTTGATTTCTGTTAACTAATTATTCCTCATGTGTTATCTCCATCTCTCTCTAATCCACACAGCCTTATGTTGGTCTACTCTGCGTCAGTTGCTAATAGATGAGTTTTTCTTGTCTCAGTATGTTTTTGTAGCAGGCATCCCTGCTACATCATCATAGTTTGGTATTTTGTCTTCAGTTTCAGGAACCCTGTTTTTACGTTGATTATTTCTGTGACTTGTGAATTCTATACTTTTCTGTCTTGATTCCATTTTATCAATTTTATGTTTTTGGAAAATTGGCCCCTCATGTTTTAAATTGCTTTGGTCAGCTTTTCCAATTTTTGTTTGTGTCCCCTACTCTGCCCTGATCATTTTGTGTGATAATTCTATAAATTTTTAGATGGTGTACTCTTTCAATTTGCCAGATTTCTGTATTTCTTCTTTAAACAATCTGTAGAGCTTTGCCACTTGGTGTTTCCTTTTCTCTCCATTTATGCCATGTTGATCTGCCTTGGGAGAATTGGAGATATTGGAGGTCTTAATCATTCCCTTGTCTTCCCATGCATCTGTATTTCTGTTCTCCCCCACCCATGCTGTGGATTGAGTTCCTTGTAATATGAGGAGAGCTTGTAATTTTTTAAATTTAACTTATTGGTACATTATATATACACATCACAATTACACTCAACAATGAGAATTTGTACCAGTATATGACATGACTTAATTCTCATTTTTCTCCTTCCTCTACCCATCATACAAACCCCTACTCCTACATACACAAACTTTATTTCCTTTTTTTAACCATCAGTTTTTTTTCTCCTTGTTACTTACCCCTAAACCCCATTTCCCTTTCAATATTTACTGTTTCACAATATCAATCATGCATTCTAGAACTGAAAAGAGCTTGTAACTGATAGGAAGATATTTTTAGTGAGATACTGCCTTCCTGTGATAATTCCTGTGATAATTCAGCTTTGTCTAGAAGCAGTATTTATTTCTGCAGCTAAATGATTTAGACTCTGTGTTTTGAGGAAATAATTTTTTCTAGTTATAACAGCAAAAACAGATCCATTTATACATTGCTTGTAACACAAAAGACCTTGGATTTACTGCTTTCCATTTTATTTCTTCTTTTGACCTTTTAATTATACTTCTTTGTTGTATTTTTTTCTCATTCTCTATGATTAACAATACCATACATACCTACTTAGAGCCTAATTATACCTATTAGAGTCTACTTTTAAATCCTACTGTGTCACTTTCTTGAACCTTAAGAGCATATATCCATATACTTTATCTCTAGTTTATTTATAATACCTAATATAGTATGAGTAATTCTTATACTCTGTTGATTAAGGAATCATGAGAAGAAAGTCAGTGTATTTTCACTACAGACACAATTTGTTTTCCTGATATTTTTAATCTATTTTTGGTTGAATCCATGGATATACAACTCACAGATACAGAGGGCTGAGTATATAATATTGTGTTTCTCCCCATTTTTCCTATTTTATTTTTGACAGTTTATTAATATGTCTCTGTGTGTCTTTTTTGTAATTGTCCTGTTTGGAGCTGATCTTGGGTTTATAAGTTTCATCAAAATAATAAGCGATTTAACCATTAATTCTTTTTTTTTTTTTTTGAGACAGGGTCTCGCTTTATAGTTCAGGCTGGCTCTGAGCTCACTCTGTAGTCCAGGCAAGCCTTGAACTCAGCAATCCTCCTGTCTCTGCCTCCTGAGTGCTGGGATTACAGGCGTGAGCCACCACGCCTGGCACTGTGATATGTGGTATTGATTGTTGGTGGGCACGAGTCACCACACCCAGCATTGTATGTGGTTACCAGGGATCAAACTCAGGACCTAGCGCTTGCAAGGCAGGCGCCAGAACCACTGAGCTAACCCTCCGGCCCTTAACCATTAATTCTTCAAAAATCATTTATACTTTTTGGGTCCTGCCCTCTGATCCTAATTACAACTATTAGGAAACTTAAGTTTTGCTCTGAAAGTCACTAAGACTTATATATTTTAACATGTTCATGATGGAGCAGTAATTCATATGTCTTGCTGCCATGCAGCTTGAACCCCGAGTGATATGTGCATGACTGTACCACGTGTAGGGCCAGTGGTACAGTCCCCTGAGGTGGTCATGCTTGTACTGATGGTTCAGTCTGGCAGTAATGTTAAAGCTTTCCTTTTTACCTTCTGTTCTTCAGTTTCTGTTGCTGTGCTTTCTAATTCACTGATCTTGAATCTACTATTTATATTACTCATTCTTTTTTTCTCTTTGACTCTACAAGTTATTTTTAGATTTTTCAAAAGAATCTGCAGATTACATTTATTCACTTTAGTGCCTCTTTGATTACCTGCTTTTATTCCAGGTTGGGGTACTTTTCCTTGCTTCCTTTCACTGGATATTGTCAATATTTAATTGTTGAGTGTACTAGATGTTATTTTCTTTTAAAAATGTTGAGCTTTGTTCTCATAGATAGTTGATCCTGCCCCCTTGATCCTTTCAAGTCTTTCCTTACTTGTGTTAGGAGTCGTCTAGAGTAGCCACTGTATGTCATTTAACCCTACTACTAAGGCCTGTCCTTCCTATGGTTTATATTGAATGCTTCAGGTGATCAGTGAAGACCCTCTGCTCGAGCAGATTAGAACTTGAAAGTCTCCCTGCTCTGTGTGACTGTTAATTGTCTAGCTGACAGCATCCAGTTGTTTTTGGCTCAGTCAATATATTAGCATTTACTGAGGTTTTACTTAGTAGTAAAGCACCCCATGCATATTTCTGTTTTATAGATACTTGCTTACTACCTTAGAACCTGTGAATGCCTCATTCTTTCTGAACTCTGTCCAATGCAGTGAAACTATCCTCCCCCTATTTGCGAAGAATGGACATCAGTTGTCCTTTGTCTGAAAGCAGTATTTTCATATTATATCAAATTTGAAGTGAATTAATTCCCTTAACTCCAGCTTGACAGAAGAAAGTTCTGTAGATTGCATTATACTTAGTCTACAGCTAAATTTGCCAACAAAGGATGAAAAATGTCTCCAAAAATGACCTTTCACATGTTTTACATTCAAAATGGTTTACTTTATATTTGAAGAACATTTTGCTTATATAAAGTTACCAGAGTTAAGAATATCTTGAATTATATTGTACTTTCCTGCTAAAAAAGAATGCCATAAATTAATACCTCACTTTTTCCAAACATTATAGTATAGCTTTGATCTTAACTGTCATACTTCAAACATAAAAATCACCTCAACTGAGTTTTACATTCATTTTTATATAAACTGTTTGCTTTAATAGTTGTTTATAAAAATCCCTATTACTGTTTTCCTTCCGTTGATTTCCTATGTCTATCAGTGGTATTTCCTTCTTACGTCCAATAGTTTACTTATGAGATATTCCCTGGGAGGAGGTTGTATGGTAGAATCTGTCTATAGGCTTAAACATTACTTAATGAGAGTATTAAAATACAATTTGGAATAATGCACATTAGATTAACAGTTTTCCCAATTAGAAATTGTATTTGGATAGCTTAGAGATGTAACTCAATGTTAGAGTGCTTCTCTAGCATACCTTAGCCCTTGGTTTCTATCCCCAGAACCACACAAAAGAGAAAAAGAAGAAATATTGACTTTAAATGCAAGACTAGTTATAATCATGCTAACACAATAATTACTAGTATTAGTGTGCTTCTGTAGGGCATATCAACTGTTTTAAACACCTTAACTCTCAGCAGTCATTTGAGATAATAGTGTTGTTGTCCCAGTCTACAGATGAGAAGAGCGAGGCAATGCAAGGTTATGACCTGTCATTAGGGTTATCAGTAGTAGGACAGGAAATTGAATGAGAGCCTTCTGGCTCCAGGCCATATTGTTAAGCACTATGCTATATTACCAGAACTGTTTCTTACAGTGCCTCTGTCCAGTTAGTTGCACAGGTGTCATAACACCTTCCATCAACTCTGAAATCCCAACTAGTTGAGTCCAGTGTCTTAATATCCAAAATCTCCCTCTCCTCATTCATCTTTTCTTAGCTTTCTTTCTTTTTTTTTTTTTTTTTTTGAGACAGGGTCTCACTTTGTAGTTCAGGCTGACCCTGAGCTCCCTGTGTAGCCCAGGCAAGCCTCGAACTCAGCAGTCCTCCTGCCTCTGCCTCCCGAGTGTTGGGATTACAGGCATGAGCCGCCACATCCGGCACTGTGGTGTGTGGTATTGATTGCTGGTGGGCGTGAGTCACCATGCCCAACATTGTATGTGGTTACCAGGGATTGAACTCAGGACCTTACGTTCTCAAGGCAGGCACCAGAACCACTGAGCTAAATCTCTGGCCCTTAGCTTTCATCTTTGAGGTTACTTAAAACTGAGTGATTCCCCACTTAGAATATGAGAATTTTGATCACTTTATATTAGACCTACCACGTAGAAATGTGTCTAATACAAAGTACCATTAGTACTAGCTCATTAGTTTTGCAAATTTGATTATGTCCACTGATATTTAGAAAATCCCAAATAAGTGTTCTTTTCATATACGAGAAAAAAAATAATAGCATATAGATACTGTTATATTCAACCAAGTAACTTAGCTTGTCTACTTACATAATACTATCAATACTGTTCTAAACATTTTTTATGAGTTAAAATGAAGATATCTCTGTAGCCAGATCATACATTTTAACTTGAATGCCTTCTGAAATTCATTTACAGACTTCCAGTATTGTTTACATCTAAGTTGTCCCCTCAATGTTAATAAAAAGAGTAAATGTCATTTCAGAAGTACACTTTAGTTCTCATTCAATTTGTTTCCCATCAGGCCATCCTGTTTCATTTCACAATGTTATATAATTTGTAAAACAACCATTATTTGTTTCTAAATGATCAGTGCCACTCTGAAAAAGTTGTTCTTCAGCCCACAGATCTCTCTCAGTCCTTTGATATAAGGGCTATAAACAACTTATTAAAAATTGATGAAGAGCTGGGCATGGTGGCTCACACCTGTAATCCCAGCACTGGGGAGGCAGAGACAGGAGGATTGCTGAGTTCAAGGCTTGCCTGGGCTACATAGTGAGCTCAGGGCCAGCCTGAACTACAAAGCGAGACCCTGCTCAAAAAAAAAAAAAAATTGATGAGATAACTGGCCAGAAAAAACCATCTCACCTTCCTCATAAGTAGGATAGAATCATTTCACGTGGAGTTAGTTTTTCTTTCCCCTGAAAAACTATTAAGATACAATTTAAAGATCTCAGCCAAAAATGCGAGGATTTGGGAAACAGTGAAGGTCACATAGGGCCACTGTTTACCTAACTGATAGATCACAGATAGATCTTACAGAGAATAAAAGCATCAACTTGAAATAAGAAAATCCAACCCTTTTGAGAATCACAAAAGTGCTGCTTTTTCTAAGTAAGCAATTGGAAATTAATGTCTTTGAAAAAAACTAAACTTATTGAAAGGTATAATTTAAATCTATTCGAGAGCTCTAGAAACTCTTGGTTGTGTAATGTAAAAGATTTGGAACTATCTTAAAGTCTAAAAAAATCCTAATAAATTGACATTGGTTAAATTTTTTAAGAAATACAGTATGTGAAAGTCTGAAGGTTCCCTTTTGTAATATTTCAGTAAATTTTTCTTATGCTGACTTGTGCCTTTAGAAAGTAGTGTTTTCCTGGAATTTCAGTTTTTTTGACAGTGTGATTCTTGTATTTTTTAAAATTATTTCCTTCAGAAAATTACAGTGATGATTTTGAAGATGCAGAGGATGTCGATGTACCTTTGATTACCAAAGAAGATGAGGCTCATTCCAAAGAAAATCCCAAATCAGAAGTAAATATACCCAAACAAATACACATCAATTTTACATTTCAGAGTTTGGCAACTTCTTTCATCAGCTATAATATTTCCATAAGAAGAGCTGGATAGACAGAATTCCTGTTGCAAACATAGGTTTCTTAACACTCATTTAAACATTTTCTTAACTCAGGATATATAAATCTTAAAATCAGAATAATCTAATTTTATAAGATATTGTTTTCCAGGTAATTTCCTAAAGTTTAGCTTTAGAAATAGGAAATAATTAAAATTTTAAAGCTGATTTTTAAGCCAATATAATTATACTCCTTAATAAATATTCCTTTCTTAGTATTTATGCTAGTAACTACATTGGTATCTGAAATTTACTGGGCTAGGATAAGCAATGACTTTATTGCATCTACATTGATTTCTCTCATTTTTCTGTTCTTACTGAGACTTAAGGGTTAGTATGCATTTTGCTAGTGGCATAGATTAAGAAAGTATGTGCTGCACAAAAATGTGCTTCTGTAACTATGGAAGCCTCAGAGAGAGCTGTCTGATGGAGCCCTACACAATGCCTAGCAAAGTGAGGAATAAAGATGATATTGTTCTAAGGCAACTTGTAATATTGAAGAACATTTATCTGTTGTGGCTGCTGTTTCTGAAAGTTACTTTCTTCAAAGTATAAATGGAACTATGAGTACAGAATACATATACTGGGTCATTAATTTTAAACAATACAGGAAAATTGATGGGTAATAATTTAATTGCAGAACCTCAGGTGAAGTGGCCCTGTTTTTTTGGTGTTCAGAATAACTGGAGAATTTTTGAGCAAGATAGTAAGTCTTTTTAGACTAAATTAATTTTGGTAGTTGTCAAAGTCCAGTAGAAGCTCCTTGAGAGCTCCAGTCTGGGTTTAAAGAATTCCTGTGATTGAGAGTAGGAAAGCCCAGTTCCTGATCTTCAGAGAACAGCACAGGTTTCCAAATTTTTATTTCAAATTATAGACCCAAATGTAGTTTTGATTTCAAACATATAATCATTTTTTCTTTTTTCTTTTTCTTTTTTTTTTAGGTAGAAGAAAAAACTAGCATGCTAGCTAATGGTAAATATCACATATTTTCTTATTTTACTTGGCAATATATTCAGCTGTTTGTTTCATCTAAATTTTGAGTAAGCCATTGTCCTTATCTTTAAATTTCTTTAAGGAAGTACAGTTCAAAGCTTCTGGTATGTGTCTGTCTCTCATGCCTATCTTTTTTTTTTTTTTTTGAGACAGGGTCTCTCTTTGTAATTAGGCTGGTCCTGAGCTCACTATGTAAACCAGGCAAGCCTTGAACTCAGCAATCCTCCTGCCTCTGCCTCCTGAGTGCTGGGATTACAGGCGTGAGCCACCACACCCAGCTCTTGTGCCTATTTTAAATTCATCCTGTTCTATTTGACTATATTTCCTTTCCGTTATTTTTTTCAGTCCCTTTGCCATCCAAGTACAATGTATGCTAGATCTATATATAATTATAGATAATCATAGATACATCTGTTGGTGTTAGCCCAGTCTCTTGTACATAGGAAGGAAATCAAATGTGTTGAATATATAAACTTACATACATGTTAAATACCCTTACAGATAAACATTCATTTTTCTTATTTGTTGTGAATAAAATAACATAGTTCAAAAGAACCATACACTTTTCTACATTGCTTGTACTTCTTTCATTTTATTCTAGTTGTGCTACTTGATTCATTGGACTCTATTGAAGGTGACAACATCTGTGAACAAAATAAAGCAACAACTAAGCCAAAGACCCTACCACATAAAACTGACAATGAAATGACAGGAACAGGTAAGGTTGTTTGAAAAATGGCTTATTCTTTTTTTTTTTCTTTTTTTTGAGACAGGGTCTCGCTTTGTAGTTCAGGCTGGCTCTGAGCTCACTATGTAGCCCAGGCAAGCCTCGAACTCAGCAGTTCTCCTGTCTCTGCCTCCCGAGTGCTGGGATTACAGGCGAGAGCCACCACGCCCGGCAGAAATGGCTTATTCTTTAATTGTGGACTATTTGAAGAGTAAATGAACCCATTTTTGGGGAAACATCTAAAATAATCCCACTGATAATAAAAACTTAAAACCTTGCCGGGCGTGTTGGCTCACTCCTGTAATCCCAGCATTCGGAAGACAGAGACAGGAGGATTGCTGAGTTCAAAGCTTGCGCCTGGGCTACATAGTAGTTCAGGGTCAGCCTGAACTACAAAGTGAGACTCTGTCTCAAAAAAAAAGAAAAAACTTAAAACCTGCATCTTTCTACTGCACAAAAATATTTGAATAATCTGGATTTGAGCTACACGTGTGACACATACCTATAATGTTAGCACTCTGGACGGTTAGGTAGGAAGATGGAAGTTCAAGCTCAGCCTGGGCAACTGAGCTACTTAGACTGTGTCTCAAAAGGAAGATAGAGGGTAGCTTGTGTGAAGAATCTGGGTTTAATCCCAGTAAAGAAAAATGCCAGAATTTGCTATTGGTGACACCTGATGTGAATTAGTAGTCCATCCATACGTGTTTTTTCAATAAGTACTAGTGAACAGTGTTGCTGGTGCAAACTACAGGATTGTGGGTAGATACTAATTTTGTACTTCAAGAGAATTTAGTTTATTTTGTCAAATGTAGAAAAATGGTATTTTGGTTTTGTCATACCTGATTACATTTCACTCTCTTTAGGGCAGAGCTAGATCATACCCAAGTGTTCAGAAATACCTAGGTTATTCTGAAAGCTTGTAAGTCTAAGACAATGCTTTTCATAAAATTGAATCTTAATAAAACTTCATATTGATAATATTCTCTCAGTCAGTATAAACATATACTAGCACACATTTGTAACATTTACCTATAAAATTAGTAAGAGCAATAGTCCCTTGGAAACTGGCACAGTCGCACATCACCATCAGCCTTCCACTGTTTATCTTATTTTTCTTGTATATTATAAAATATTGACATAGCCAGGTATGGTGTCTCACACCTATAATCCCAGCACTTGGGAGGCAGAGACAGGAGGATTGCTGAGTTTGAGGCTTGCCTGGGCTACATAGTGAGCTCAGGGCCAGCCTGAACTACAAAGCGAGACCCTGTCTCAAAAAAAAAAAATTACTGACTTATCACACAAGTTGCAAATAATGATTTTTAAATATGCTTGCTTTATAGTCTGAGGATACTGGCCATCTGAATAGATCACACACTTAAATAGGTATCACTAATGAATTCTGTACCTCAGTTTGTTTTATTATTTAAGTATTGTTTACTAATAAAAATTTAATCCATACTGAAGCCCTATGAATTTTTAAATACTGAACGTACCTTTGTAAGCATCAGCCAAAGTAGACCAAACTACAACATCCTGACAAATGTCTGCTTGCTGATCTCTGTGATGGTCTCTCTGGATGTACAGTTTGCAGTAAGCACATGTAAATTCTTTTAAAAGACCAGAATAGAACTTCAACTTCATATCAGTGATATATTCAAATATACATTAGTTTGTGTGTGGAATGGCCACAGAAACCTTTAAGATGTGCAAAAAAGCAATTAAAGTTGCCAAAAAAACAGTTGTGAAGCATCTTCAAAACACTAGAGCACAGCTGGGTGTAGCTGTAATCCCAGCACTCAGGAGGCAGAGGCAGGAGGATTGCTGGGTTCCAGGCTTGCTTGAGTTACATACTGAGCTCAGGGCCACCCTGAACTCTACAAAGTAAGACCCTTTCTTAAAAAATCAAACCAAAATTCTAGATTATGGGAGTGGCACATTTGATTGTGTAGATAAGGTTATTTTACAGTTACTAAGTTATAAAGCATGATTTAAAATGGAATTTCAGTTTAACAATAAAATTGAAAATGTAATAAAAAACCTACCAAAAAGAAAAGCCCTGGTCCTGACGGCTTCACTGCTGAATTCTACAAAACTTTTAAAGAAGAGTTAATACCAGTACTTCTCAATCTCTTTAATGAAATCAAAAGGGAAGCAGTACTCCCCAAATCATTCCTTGAAGCAACCATCACCTTGATTCCAGAGACAGGGAAAGATCCCACCAAAAAGGAAAACTACAGGCCAATCTCTCTAATGAAAATAGACACAAAAATCCTCAATAAAATACTGGCAAACAGAATACAGAAAGTTATCAAGAAAATCATACACGCTGATCAAGTCGGATTTATCCCAGGGATGCAAGGCTGGTACAACATACGTAAATCAATCAGTGTAATGCACTATATTAACAGACTCAAGGACAAAAGCCATATGATTATCTCAATAGATATAGAAAAAGCATTTGACAAAATCCAACACCCATTTATGATCAAAACCCTACAGAGAATTGGAATTGATGGACTTTATCTCAATTTAATACAAGCTATTTATGAGAAACCAACAGCCAGCATCATACTCAATGGGCAAAAACTGAAACCTTTTACACTAAGATCAGGAATGAGACAAGGATGCCTGCTGTCACGACTCTTGTTCAATATAGTACTGGAAACAGCCATAACAATCAGGCAGGACAAAGATATAAAAGGAATAAAGATAGGAAAGGAAGAAGTTAAACTGTCATTATTTGCTGATAATATGATACTCTATCTAGAGGATCCTAAAAACTCAACCAAAAGACTGCTAGACTTAATTACCAAATCTGGTAGTGTTGCTGGATACAGGGTTACTGCTCAAAAATCAATAGCCTTTGTCTATACAAACAACAGACTCACTGAAAGAGAAATTGGGGAGTCAATCCCTTTCACAGTAGCACCCAGAAAAACGAAATATTCTAGGAATCAACCTAAAAAAGGAAGTGAAAGACCTCTACTCTGAAAACTATAGGAGTGAAAACTGAGATAGAAAAGGAAACCAGAAAGTGGAAAGATATCCCTTGTTCCTGGGTCAGGAGACCCAACATCGTCAAAATGCCTATACTCCCACAACTACTATACAGATTCAATGCCATTCCAATTGAAATTCCAACGGTATACTTCACAGAGCTAGAGAAAATAATACAAAAATTCATCTGGAAACACAAGAAACCTAGAATAGCAAAAGCAATTCTAAGCAACCATGACATGGCAGGGGGTATTACAATCCCCAATTTCAAGCTCTACTATAAGGTCGCTGTGATAAAAACTGCATGGTACTGGCAAAGTAACAGACCTGAGGACCAGTGGAATAGATTAGAAGATGCAGAAACAACCCCGGATACACTAAGCCACCTTATCTTTGACAAAGGAGGCAAACATCCCCAGTGGAGGAAAGACAGCCTATTTAACAAATGTTGCTGGAAAAACTGGGCTTTAACCTGCCAAAAGCTAAAGCTAGACCTATCTCTTTCACCATGCACAAAACTAAACTCACAATCGATATGAGACTTAAACTTTAAAACAGAAACAATAAGCCTGCTGGAAAACAGGCTAGGTAAAACTCTTGGAGACATTGGCTTAAGCAGAGACTTTATGAATAAAACCTCTCTAGCACAAGAACTAGCAGAAAGAATCAACAAATGGGATCTCATCCTACTGAAAAGCTTCTGCGTAGCAAAAGAAGTCACTGGCACTGCTAAAAGACAACCAACAACATGGGAAAAAAATGTTTACTAGCTGTTTAGCAGAGAAAGGGCTATTAGCTACAATATATAAAGAACTCAAACAGATCAGCCTCCCCAGGTTCAAAGACCCAATTCAAAAATGGGCATCTGAAATGAACAGACACTTCTCAGAGGCAGAAGTCAAAGCAGCCAAGAAGCATATGAAGAAATGTTCAACATCACTGGTCATTCGAGAGATGTAAACGAAAACAACACTCAGATTTCATCTCACTCCACAAAGAATGTCCACGATCACAAAATCAACCAATAATAAATGCTGGTGTGGCTATGTGGAGAAAGGAACCCTTCTCACTGTTGGTGGGATTGCAGATGTGCAACCATTGTAGAGATTTCTCAGAAAACTAGGACTAGGGGTCCCATTTGACCCTGCTATCCCCCTGCTAGGAATATACCCAAAAGAATTTTAAAAATCACATTGGAAAGACACCCTTGTTCATAGCAGCTCAGTTTGTGATAGCTCAAACTTGGAAATGACCCAAATGCCCATCAACTGGAGAGTGGATAAAGAAGTGGGTTTTTTTAATAAAATGGAATATTACTCTGTCATAAAGAATGACAAGATCGATCCATTTAGGTGCAAATGGAGACACCTGGAGGGTATACTAATAAGTGAAATCAATAGATCACAGATAGGCAAATTCCAGATCTTCTCTTTAACATGAACACCTATAGATGCAAATGAGCTCTAGAAAGTATGACAGCTTTTATAGAGTGGGAAATTTCCATAGGAAATTTGGTGTAGGAATGTAATGAGGGGAAGGAATAAATATGATACAGAAAGAAAATAAAAGAGTATGTATAAAGGGGGTGGGGTGGTGTGGGTGGGTAGGGATATGGGTAAAAATGAGAATTAACTTGTGTCATATAGTGTTATAAATTCCCCAATGTTATATGTGATTTTGAGATGTATATAAATTGTACCAATAAAGAATTCAATTTTTAAATGGAATTTCAGTCAAATTTTAGTCTCTGGGACACATGATTTTTTTTTCTCGAAAACTATGATTTTGTAAAACACTAAAAAAGATGCTATAAGTAAAGAGAAAAATTCAGAAATAAAAACTATTATTGAAACTAATTTTGAGATGATCCAAGCTACATATAAAACTATAGTATTGTGATCTTAATGCTCTTAACTGAGCTAATTTGATCAGTGAATTATTAGGTGATAGTAAAGCATAACTATTGTCATATAGACTTGGAATCCTATTCCCAGCCTTGCCACTTCTAAGCTGTGCGTCATTGGACAACTAATGCCTTTAAACCTATCTCTTTAAAATGAGGCTGTGTCGTGGTCTGTTCAGGTGAGGATAGTGCCTAGTGAAGAGTAAGCAGAAGCTGTACAGAGGGACAGCTTATCTCTAGCTCTCTATTAACAATTTAAGCTATAATAAACCAGAAGACATCTAGTAAAAACACTACTGGCTATGGGATATAAAATTTACCCAGCATTTCAAAAGTCTACCTGCAAGACTGCAGGTAAGTATCTGAACTTGATATAAGAACTGAAAAGTTTAATGGGGTCTTTTGTTTTGTTTTACTTTCCTTTACCATGTTTCTCCTAGTAATAAGCAAACTGTTTAGGTCAAACATTGTCAAAGGTTGTCTTCTCTTCATAATATCATTGCTGAAATGCTTTATACTGTCTTACATTAGAGAAGTTACTAAGTATAAATATGAGGTTTATTTAACACCTGGTGAAGGTTAGCTTTCATTTATTGTCTTTCAGGCAGGTACTGCCTTTTTTTGAGACAGGGTCTTACTTTGTAGTTCAGGCTGGCCCTGAGCTCACTCTCTAGCTCAGGCTAGCCTTGAACTCCACAGCAGTCCTCCTGCCTCTGCCTCCTGAGTGCTGGAATTACAGGCGTGAGCCACCACATTTAGCACTGTGGTATGTGGTACTGATTGCTGGTGGGCATGAGTCACCATACCTGGTATTGTATGTGGTTACTGGGGATCAAACCAGGGACGTTGGGCTTACTAGGCAGGCACCAGAACCACTGAGCTAAATCTCCAAACCAGGTATACTTTGTGCTATGGCAGCATGACCAAAGCATCACAGGCTCTTTCATGAAACTAGTCCTTTTCCTTTGCAAAAGGATTTGACACTTCCCAGTTTTCTAAAGTTGAAAATATAAAGAGCTGAACTTAATATAATTAATGAAACAGTTATATAGTGTCGTTACTTGTTTAATGTGAAAGGCAAACAAGTAAGCTCTTTTTTCATAAATTGCATGAGAAAAGTTAGTTTACACGATTGTAGAATTATAATATGGCTTTTGCTAATGACTAAAGTTATGAAAAAGTATGTTTCCTCACTGTTTCTTAGTAACCTTTGATACTTACCCAGCTCCAATTCCTAACTTTTAGGTCATTTAAAGACTGGCATCTCCTCTCTGACACCTCATACCTATTAAATTAGGTATGAGTCTTCAGTACCACTATACTCCTTAACCACTGAAGTCAGTTCTTTTTTGTGTGTTCTGCAAATGCTTAAGCATCATGTCACTTTTACAGAGGAAAGGAAACAGTTGGTGGCTTTCTTTCCTTTTTCGTAAGAATTTTCTCCTGGGGCCGGAGGGTTGGCTCAGTGGTTCCGGAGCCTGCCTCGCAAACGCAAGGTCCTGAGTTCAATCCCCAATAACCACATATAATGCTGGGTGTGGAGACACGCCCACCAACAATCAACACCGCATACCACAATGCTGGACGTGGTGGCTCACGCCTGTAATCCCAGCACTCGGGAGGCAGAGACAGGAGGATTGCTGAGTTCGCGGCGGCTTGCCTGGGCACCATAGTGAGCTCAGGGCCAGCCTGAACTACAAAGCAAGACCCTGTCT
>PVIC010045457.1:0-14612 GCA_004025085.1 Thryonomys swinderianus
GCAAGGTCCCGAGTTTGATCCCCAATAACCACACCACCACAGTGCCCAGAGTGGTGGCTCATGCCTGTCATCCCAGCACTCGGGAGGCAGAGGCAGGAGGACTGCTGAGTTTGAGGGTGGCCTGGGCTACACAGTGAGCTCAGGGCCAGCCTGAACTACAAAGTGAGACCCTGTCTCAAAAAACAAAACAAAACAAACCCTGAGTCTGGAAGGAAAGGCTCATGCTCCACAAATGCCTTCTACAATACAATCTGCTTTCCCACAGAAAACATCTCTAGAACCCAAAGAGGTGCCCCAGGCTACTACTCCACAGAGCAGTGTTTCCTGAAGTGGATTTCTTGACCACTAGCACGTAACACTCAATCGGCTCAATTGTTAACACATTTCTATGTCCAACCCCAGATTTACTGGAGCAGATTCCTAGGAATGAGACCCTCAAATTTGCCTTTTCAACAACTTCATCTTATGTACTTCCAAGTTTGATTATCGCCACCATGGAGTCTACCCGGGGAGGACCTAATTCCCTGACTCTGATATGACCGTCAGGTCACTCGGCCCCTGCGATCCACTTGCAGTAGTCTCCCGCTTCTGTTGCCTGAGGATAGGAACTGGCTGGTGAGATAACCTTCCTCCCGATGGCTACTTTCATAGTAAATGTAGAGAAAGCCAGAAAAATCCCTTGTTGGGTTCTCCTTAGTCTGAGTCTCATGCTAGAAGCACATGAAGACCAATGTTTGTTTGGAACCCACCATAAGCAAAAACAATAATATTGATGCATGCATATTTTCTCCAGTATTTCTGTTGTTGCTCCAACAACATAATAAAAGTTGGCATAGGGCCGGAGGGTTAGCTCAGTGGTTCTGGCGCCTGCCTCGCAAGCGCAAGGTCCTGAGTTTGATCCCCGGTAACCACATACAATGCTGGACGTGGAGACCCACGCCCACCAGCAATCAATGCCACATACCACAGTGCCGGGCGTGGTGGCTCACACCTGTAATCCCAGCACTCGGGAGGAAGAGAAAGGAGGATTGCTGAGTTTGAAGCTTGCCTGGGCTACATAGTGAGCTCAACAGCCAGCCTGAACTACAAAGCAAGACCCTGTCTCAAAAAAAAAAAGTTGGCATAGCACATCATGAAATGATTTTTAAATGCTTACCTGAGCACATAAAGAATTTTTTCCAGGTGTTTAATGTCTGAACATTTTTCAATATACTTGAAATCCAAATGCTCAACAGGAATGTTAAATGTTTTTGTTGCTCCAGAACCCCACAGTGATGGGTAATCTTTGGCAGTCATGGCTGAAATATAGCATGGGAAAAGAGATGTGAGCCTAATATATATACAATAGTGGTCACTTGGGATAGTAGTATCTATGTGGAGGATTCCAACAGAAAAAGAAGTGGAGTGGTTCTTCCAAGGATGGAGGTTACTCGTTTTGAACTTTTCCTCCCTGATAATACAATAACATTTGTGAAGTTAAATTACTATGTATCATATATGGATTATCTCATTCCCATCTTTACTTAAGCTAAGTTGGGATAAAAAGCTGGTTTTGGTGCTCAAACTACCTGTATTTATTTACTTAATTATTTTTAAGTTCAGACTGGTCTTGAACCCACCATGTAGCCCAGGCTGGCCTTGAACTTTCAACGGTCTTCCTCCTCAGCCTCCTCTTCTAGGATTGTAGGCATGTGCCACCATACCCTGTTCCAATTACATTTTAAAAGTCTAAATTGACTCTGAATGACACTATACTTTAACTGTTTACTAACATCCCAATTATTGGAGTTGGTACAAACACAAATAATGTGCTTTATGTAGTTTGCCTTTTCTTTTCTTTTTTGTTTTTTATTTGTTTGTTTAGATTTTTTGCGACAGGGTCTCACTTTGTAGTTCAGGTTGGCCTTGAACTCACTATGTAGCTCAGGCTAGCCTGGGACTCTCAGCAATCCTCCTGCCTCTGCCTCCCAAGTGCTGGGATTACAGGCATGAGCCACCACTGTGGTATGTGGTACTGATTGCTGGTGGGTGTGAGTCAACATGCCTGGTATTGTTGTATGTGGTACCAGGGATCAAATTCAGGACTTTGCGCTTGCCAGGCAGATGCTGGAACCTCTGAGCTAAATCCCCAGCCCTGTAGTTTTTCTTTTCCATTCCCAGTCTTATTTCCTACATTGCCACTCATTCCCATCAATGAATAGTTCCCAGGATTATATTCTAAAACATTCTGTACAGGGCTGGAGATTTAGCCCAGTAGTTCTGGCGCCTGCATAGCAAGCGCAAGGTCCCTGGTTCAATCCCCGGTAAGCACATACAACAATACCAAGTGTGGTGACTCACAGCCACCACCAATCAATACCACATACCACAGTATCAGGCCTGGTGCCTCATGCCTGTAATCCCAGCACTCAGGAGGCAGAGATAGGAGGATTGCTGAGTTCCAGGTTTACCTGGGCTACATAGTGAGCTCAGGGCCAGCCTGAACTACAAAGCGAGACCCTGTCTCAAAAAAAAAGAAGTCTAGTTATAGTATTTCAGCATGACTTCCCTCTGGGAATCTGGCCAGACCTGTAGCAGACCTGTGTGGAGAAAGAAACCTCCAGCATTTTCTCCATATTCCTGTTGGTTTGGAAGTAGGTATGAAATACATACACGCTTCCCAGGCTTTGGAATGAGATCCCGCTGAGAAATTAGAGTGGCTCTTACATTCTCCTGCAGGACGCAGAATGCCAAACGGCTCCATTCCAAGGACAATAAGAAGAGGGAAAGTAACAGGAAAGAAAGATGAAGAACTTGTAAATTACTGACATTGCGCAGCACAGATGGGGTGCCTTCGGAGAATTTTTTCAAACAACTGAAGGATCTTTTATGAGATCGAACTGAGCATATAACGGGATTAAGATAAATTGAAAGTTCTTGTAACTATTGACATTTTGATATGTATAAAACACGAGGGGCCAGCAATTTAGCTCAGTGGCACCACGCCTACCATACAAGCGCAAAGGCCTGAGTTCGATCCCCAGTACTCCTCCAAAAGAAAAAAGAAAAAGAGAAAGAAAGAAAAGAACAGAAAAACATAAATTGATAGAATCATCTCTTTATCAAATCAAATGTCATTCTGAACACTATTCTAACATCTCTGAGAACCTTTTTTAAAAATGACAGTGCCTTTTCCCCCTGTAGGATACATCTGCTCAACATTATTAAATAATTCTGAAGTTCCACAAAGTCTCCCTTTACTTGCTATCCTGAGAGCTCTTCCACGTCTCTTTGTGTAGTCTCGGCCTCTTGTTTAAAAAAAAAAAAATTCTAGCTGGATTTAATTTCTTCTCTGTCATCCCGATCCGCGTTCACTTCCCATTTAATCAGCTTATTAGTAACTTTGCAGAGCAAACTGCCCTGTCTAGTGGTAGATAACCGTAAGAATAGGGAAACCTGGCGGTCTCCCACCCAGGCACCTCCTTTCCAGCATCCTCTCTGCTCGAGCGCCCCCTGTAGGTCGAGAACAGAAAGAAACAGTAATCTCCAGCCCTGGCAACGGTTTCTATGTACGCTCCGGCGGGAGAGGACACCAAGGGCTCCACTAGCCTGCAAGCTCCACAGCCATCCTGCAGCCCTTTGAGGTCGTCCTCAGCCCCCGGCTTTGGTTTCCAGGGACGCTGCGTGGGCCGACTCCGAGCACTCTCGTGTTGCTACCCTATCCCAACATCTGCTATCGTCAGTTGCCCGGACCCTGCCGGTCCTTCCCCTGACGGCGCGGTCCTCTCTCCAGGTCCAGGGAGCGGGAGCCTCCCCGCCTTTCCTCCTGCTCCGAGAGGAGAGGCCGTGAGGAGAGGACGTTACTGCTGGCGGGGCAGCACACACCATCACTCACCTGGCTCTGAGTCCGGCCTCTCACCCAGCCCTCGAGGCCGCGCAGGAGGACGAGCAGGGGCGGAGCTTAGCGGCCTCAGCGAGGCGATTGGCTGTCTCGTCTGCCACTTGCTGATTGGCCTCGCAGGGCCCAGCCTCTCCCCTCTGTCTTCATCCAGGCAAAGTCGTCTAAATGTGCAAATTACTCTTCTCCTTTGAGTTCGTTAGGGTTAGAGTTAAGACTCCATTGCTGTTCTGTTACCCTAGAAGGCAGTGATCCTGCTAAGTGGACAACTATTCCTGTTTAACTATTAAGACATAATTACAATTTCAGAATCTGCTCTGTAACCTGTATCTACTGACCTCCTCCCCTTTAAAGAAAGAATAAATGAAAGACAAGATCCTCTTTCCTTTTATGTATCTCAGAGTGCTGGTTATGAGCACTTAGATGCAAAGAGGTGGAAGACATTACACGGTTCAATTAACTAGGTCACTTGTTATTTCCGTTTTAAATACATCTACAGCAAAGTACCTCCATCTACTTAAAACAGATGATGAACAAAGCACCTACTGCAATGCCTAGCAGATAGCAGTACTACAGACAGCTAAATTAAGTGAAAGTGTTACAGGCAGTTAGACATGCCGAGGTCTCAGGAAGTCAAGACAAAAAGCAAAAGTACATTACAACTTGTGGTCAGAGACACATCAGTTAGAAGCCAAGCCTCAAGACAATAACAGGATACCCAGGCCTACACAATCCTCCAAAGAATGAGGTAAGTGACAATACCTGGTCTGGTAAAGTCTAGGTGGGAATCAGTCACCTCTGTGAGTGATCACAAAGACCTCTGGATCCATCGCCTGAGTTCTTTGCTCTTGGCATGTGCCTTTGCCACATGACTTGCCTCCCATTGGATCACCATTACCTAAGTGACTGTAGTTGTAACCTTATTGGTGGGTCATGGCTTTAACCCTCATTGTACCCAAGTGGTTTTTGCCTTGCAAAAACTTCCCTGTAAAATCTGTCCAAGTCCACCCCATTGGGACCCCTTTCCTCTCAGGAGCTATCCTACTCTTAACCTCTGTTGTCCCATTCCTTAAGTTCCTTCTTCAGTTTTACAGAACACAAACTTGGCATATCAGACATCTAATAAGTAGGGGGTTATATTACCCTTACATCATCTGGAGGCCCGATTTCAACATCTAGATCAAAAGGAACACAATAAATTATCTTCTCCTTGCATTTATTAGACTCTTCACTAGGGCTGTCAGTGGTAAAAAATGTTCAAGCTATTTATGTTACCACTTCCATTGCCAGTGCTGGAAAATGTTACATTTGCATGTTTATAGAAACAGACTCAACCTCACAATGTCTTAGGTTGCCTTACTAAATCATCATGAGTGTTACATGTTCCAGGTCTTGCAGTCATCTTATGCCTCATTCTGACAGCCAAACTACCTCCAAAATTATACTCTAAATCTCAGACACACAACCACTGTAACTTTGTATCACTTTATTTCTAGCTGAGAAAGAAACCGTTTTAAGTATCTGGGAAATGGAGTTAATTCCATAATTCTCTTTTCAGTCATGCTTAACACTGTTATAATTATGTACACACTTCTGCTGAATAAAAAAGGATACAAAGAAACTTGGAAATAAGAATGTAGGCAAATGAAAATCATCACTAATTTTTTTTTTTCTTTGAGACAGGGTCTCACTTTGTAGTTCAGGCTGGCCCTGAGCTCACTATGTAGCCCAGGCAAGCCTGGAACTCAGCAATCCTCCTGTCTCTGCCTCCCGAGTGCTGGGATGACAGACGTGAGCCAGCACACCCGGCACTGTGGTACGTGGTACTGCTTGCTGGTGGGTGTGAGTCACCACACCCAGCATTGTATGTGGTTACTGGAGATTGAACTCAGGACCTTGGGCTGGTGAGGCAGGCACCGGAACCACTGAGCTAATCTCTGGCCTGATCACTAGTCAATTTAAGGACACAAAACAAAATATTGCATCCAAAAAGCAAGGAGATAAGTACAGAAGCCAGCTAGGAAGGGGCAGTCTGGAAATCTGGACCCAAAGCCTCACACTAAAGGGCATATGGCTTAGTGAACTCTTTACTGTCCAATTCATCAATCAGTCTTACTCAACTTCACAACGGGCTCCACAATTATGTCTCATCCCTTCCACGGGAACCACCATGGCCCAGCTATTATCCTGTCATTAATCACCACAGATGGCCCTTCCTCTCTTCTTTGCTACCTGATCCTGTTCAGTCCTTTCTCACACAACAGCTCAAAGCCGCATGACTCCCCTGCTTACTATCCCTACTGCTTTCCAATACAACATCTAACTTAGCTTCTGCCTAGCCCGCAACCTCATCTTGTCCACTCCCTCACTGTTCAGAGCATCACAGGACTTTCACTTTAAAAGGGAAACAGGACGAGCTCATACCCCACCAGAGCTTCTACAGGGGCTGTGTCCTCGCTCTCTGCGACGCTCCATCCTGTTTTCCTACAGCTGAATCCTTTCCATCATTCAATCCTCTGCTCAAGTAACGGTTCCACCCGCCCAGTCTACGCAGGACTTGTTCAGAAGGAGGCATGTGTGGATTTGTAGGTATGAGGAATCAACTTGTTTTATTTCTTTATATTTCTATTCATTTCTGAGTTAAACTTATTTTCCATAATTTTACATGTATAGGGAGCACACTGATATACTTTGTGTCAAATGACGCTATCATGTTTACAAACAACGACAAAGAATGGTAGTTTCCAGGAAATTTATTTAAGACTTTTAGAAAGCTCTAGAATCCAAATTTTTAATGAATTTTATTAAAAGTATGGCTGTGTCAGATTACATTTATGACAAAATTAAATAACAAACCATATAATTGAACGAAAAAATTCTTTACACAAAGTATAGATACCTACATACAGTCTGGTTTTTAAAATGAAATCATATAAATAGTTGTATTCATAAATGTGTTAAATCAAAAGGTATACAACAATGAGAAACATTAAGAGGCCAATCCAAGTTCCAATGAAGACACTTCTCTGAATTCCTGTATTTTATCTAGCATCAAAAACCACCACTGTGTTTAACTGAGTTAAGGATCAAAAAAGTACATTAAAACTATATGAGATTTAAGGTTTCCAAGTCACTTTCTCCTTGCAGTAATCTAGTTTGCTATTTTACTTATAAAGTACAAAAGAACAGAACCATTTGCTATGATAATTAGAGATCTTTTAAAAGCCTTCACTTTTAACAACAACATAAAAACCTTCACTTTTATATCGTCATCTTTTCCAGATACAAAAGTTAAGCAATACTAGATGAGATCAGGCAAGTTCTGAGGGTTATAGCCGTAGGCTGAAGCAATACTAAAGGTGATAATTTTCTGATTTTAAAGAATTTGCTAGTTACACATAACAGTTTGTTCCTATTATTTGGGCTAATATGTAGGCCCTACTTTTTCATTAAGTAGTATATATATTAGGTAGTGTAATATTTACATTTCTCCTTATATAATTTAGTTTGTCCCTAAACTCAAGCTCAACAAGGAGTGCTTCTGGGGCCAGAGATTTAGCTCAACAGCACACCTGCCTGGCAAGTGCAAGTCCCAAGTTTGATCCCCAGTACCAAAAACACAAGTTCTTCTATTAAGTACAGCATCCCTAAAAAACACATTTATGAGAATCCAAATTAGTGTTTATTTACAACCTATAGACTGGACTTTGAATTTTTTTTTTTTTTTTTTTTAGTTTTTTGAGACAGGGTCTCACTTTGTAATTCAGAGTGACCCTGAACTCACAGCAATCCTCCTGCCTCTACCTCCCATGTGCTGAGATTACAGGCGTGAGCCACCACACCCAGTTGAATTTTGAAAATTAAGATCCTGTTTGTTTTTAAAATAATCCAAAGGTTACCACCTTTTTTTTTTTTTTTTTTTTTTTGAGACAGGGTCTCGCTTTGTAGTTCAGGATGGCTCTGAGCTCATCATGTAGCCCAGGCAAGCCTCGAACTCAGCAATCCTCCTGTCTCTGCCTTCCGAATGCTGGGATTACAGGCGTGAGCCACCACGCCCGGCTATCACCTTTCTTAACATAACTTCATCTGTATCAAACCTAGCATTATTCTGTACTTCCTCTTCATATTTAGGAAGCATAGTTAAAAGGATACATCTTTTAGTTCTTTTCTTGTACATTATTCTGTATCCACATTCTCTACATCTGATTGGATCCCTGGATTTAATTTCATTTTCTGTGTGACATTCTAGAAAGAGAAAACACATTTATTCAATGGCTACAAGAAAAACATTACAGACAAGCACGTTTTTAAACTGTATTTTCCACTTAAAGCATTAGTATACACTCAATCTCTTTTCTGGGGGGTCTTATTTTATTAAAGAATGAGAAATACGTAATTATTTTGAGACTAAGCAAAAAAAAGAATGAAAGTTATTTTTAAAACCCCAATAAATTATAAAATTACTATAAAACATAACAGAAATCTTTTAAAACTTTTCCTCTTTCCACTGCTGCCTCCCAACTCCTCCCACCTTAGGTTTGTTTTTTTTTTTTGAGACAGAGTCTCGCTTTGTAGTTCAAACTGATCCCGAACCCACTATGTAGCCCAAGCTAGCTTCCAACTCACAACTATCCTCCTGCCTCTGCCTCTAAAATGCTGGGATTACGCCGAGCGTGGTGGCTCATGCCTGTAATGCTAGCACTCGGGAAGCAGAGACAGGAGGATTGTTGAGTTCGAGGCTTGCCTGGGCTACATAGTACAGGGCCAGCCTGAACTACAAAGCGAGACCCTGTCTCAAAAAACAAAAAACAAAAACAAAAATGCTGGGATTACAAGTGTGAGCCAACATGCTTGGCTCAACTCCAGTTTTAAACTTTAAAAGAAAAGAAGAAACAGGTTGGTGGCCTATGTTTATCTGCAAACAATTTAATGATAAACTCTAGTTAATTTTGGTATGATGAGATTAGAAGTGCAGTTCAAAGATCTAACTCTACATAACTTGTTTCTAAGGCCTGGAGGTCCTCATCTGTAAAACAGATACTCAAAGTTTTTGCTCAGATAATTGGAAAATTGTGTAAAGTACCTTCAAGCAATACATTTCAATATACAATTAATAAAATTTTTTTCTTTTTTCTTTCTTGTTTTTAGTTTTTGAGACAGGGTCTCACTTTGTAGTTCAGGCTGGTCCTAAACTCACTATAGTCCAGGATAGCCTTGAACTCATAGAGATCTTCCTGCCTCTGCCTCTGCCTCTTGAGTGCTGGGATTACAGGTGTGAGCCACCATGCCTGGCAATGTGGTATTTGGTTACCAGGGCTCAAACTCAGAACCTTGCGCTTGCAAGGTAGACACCAGAGCCACTGAGCCCTTCTTTTTTCTTATTAAGAGTATATTGTATACGCCGGGCGTGATGGCTCACACCTGTAATCCCAGCACTCGGGAGGCAGAGACAGGTGGATTGCTGAGTTTGAGGCTTGCCTGGACTACATAGTGAGCTCAGAGCCAGCCTGAACTACAAAGTGAGACCCTGTCTCAAAAAGGAAGAAAAAAAAAAAAGAGTATATTGTACAGTTGTTTGGTTCCTGAAATTAGCTCCTTCTAAAGACTGGCCTGCATTACAGTGGTTTTGGATGTTGGGTGTGTCACAAACACATGGAAAACAGATTTGTTTTTGTCAAGACCTTGCATCAGATAGCATTCTGTGGCCCTTTTTAATAATATGAAATTCCTTTGATAAAATCAGATACTCATAAAATTTAGAAACCCAGAGTGATAGGCCTGCACTCAATCCCCCTTCCCTCATAGAACTCAGGACTTTGTGCTTGCCAGGGAAGTGCAGCACCACCGAGCTACCACCCTGGCAACTCAGCATCTCTCTCTCTCTTTTTTTTTTTTTTGGTACCATGGATCAGACTCAGGACCTTGTGCTTGTGAGGCAGGCGCCAGAACCATTGACCTAAATACCGGGACTCTCAATCTCTCTCTTTTTTTTTTTTTTTTTTTTTGAGACAGGGTCTCTGCCTCCTGAGTGCTGGGATTACAGGCGTGAGCCACCACGCCTGGCACTGTGGTATGTGGTACTGATTGCTGCTGGGCCTGAGTCACCACACCTAGCATTGTTGTATATGGTTACCCAGGTTGGAACTCAGGACCTTGCGCCTGCAGGTGCTAGGACCACTGAGCTACATCTCCCACCATCTCTTTTTTAAAAAGTTTTTCTAGTATAATATATGCTTGCAGTGTATAGTGAACATTCATCATGGGGAGTTTTGTACCTCTACCTATTTAAATATACTCAACCTGGATATGCTGGTATTGCTAAATACACTAAAAAGGAAAAAGAAGAGTTTTCAGCAATGCACTTATCCAGGGGAAAAGGGAAATCTTAAGGTTAGGTGCTACTCTTACCTCCACAAATATATATCATTGGCTGCTGCTTTGGAGGTTGAACGTCTTTCTGAGTATCCATTGTTAGTCTCTGAAATCAAAGATTCAAATACTGAATACTATCTCAAAGGAGCTCCATTTTTCTACGGATAAGCTAAAAAGATTCCAATTTCTTACCCGTGTTTTTTCCCCAAGCTGTATGAGTCAGGTCTAAAGTATGAAACACAAAGCACCGAACGCTTAATCTATCCTATATTGGACAAAATAATAAACAACTTATACAGTAGGGCCAGGAAGTATAACTTCACAGGTGAAGAAACTGGGCCTTCAGAGAAGTTAATCTGCAGTGTCGCTGCAAGGCAAGGGCGTTCAGATCTCACCGAAAAGCTAACGTACAACGGAAGCTCCAATCTTAAAAATTCAGCTGGAGAACGTAAAAAAAAATTATATTCCTTGTCCCCCCAAATTACGCCCCTCAACAGGGGAACAGGCTAGCCGAAGGGGAGAAAGCAACGAAATAATTCTCAGCGGCTGCTTTAAACAGCTAAGCTAAAATCAGACTAAGCAACACCTTTACCCTAACCTCTCCCAACACGAACCGGACCTGCAAGCATCTAATTTTGGTCCACACAGCAACCACCCCACCACCACAGCGCAAACTTTTAATAACCGACCTCAAAAACAGCAGGAAGTCCTCGAGCTCCCAAACCGAACCTCTCTCGTCGCTGTCTGCGCGCACTTCCGTCGCTGACAGGTGACGTAGGGAAGGCCCCGCCCCCCGGCGGTTGAGAGCCTCTGATTGAACACAGGTGGTGCCTACAAAGCGTTTGTGAACTACCTCTCCCTCTTCCCCTGCTGCAGAGAGGGCGAACCTGTGGAAAGCGTGTTGCAGCCGGTTGTTTGTTATGACAGAAAACTCCAAAAAGTTCGCCATCACTGAAAGTACCTATTTCTCCCCTAGTAACTTTCATTTTCCAGGAAAGTAAGGCATTGTGACGTTTCAGTAAATGGAAAGAGTTAGGTTTCTGTCTAAAGGAGGTGGTAGGAAGTAATGCCTTTTTGGAAGGGCCGAGATTTGGAAGAGAAACTGAGAAGATAGGTGTCGCTCGAATAATAAACCAGGCGTTTAGGATTTACACGGAAGAATCGGCTCCACCAGCGATTTCACTTATAGAAACACATGCTTTTCAAGTTAGAAGTGCGTGATTTCGTTTCTGCTTTCCAGCCTTTTCTAGGCGCCTGTCGTTCCTTTCTCCCACTTACTTTGTAAAGTGAAGGCGAAGTGTGAACTCGGCTACATCATTTACTCCATTCAAGCCTAAGGGATTTTGGTAACGTTACCCTTCCTCAGATTCTCTGTCTCACATATTCAATCCGTAAGAGAGGAAAATGACTTGTTTAGCGGATTGTGT
The DNA here is from genome assembly GCA_004025085.1 of Thryonomys swinderianus. Classification (NCBI taxonomy): domain Eukaryota; kingdom Metazoa; phylum Chordata; class Mammalia; order Rodentia; family Thryonomyidae; genus Thryonomys; species Thryonomys swinderianus. The sequence goes on from PVIC010045457.1 coordinate 11,677, forward strand.
TCTTTCAGAGATCAAATTTCAGCTACATACTATATCCATTGAGTTTAGAATATTCATATTAACTTCACAGCACGTATTTTACTTATTTTAGAAGTAGGACGAGGGAAACGTTATTCTAATTCAAAAATATTAATCAGTTGTTAAGTATTAAAGTTAAAAGAAGAGGTAGTTGTCTCACCAGGAGGTGCTGATGTTGGCACAGGCTGTGACGTGGATGCTTTGCTGGAGGCCGATCAGCTATTACCTTAGTCGTTGGGGTACCACACGGGATGACTGGAGGATCCACAACCGACGTCTGTTCCAACACTCAAGCAGACAGGCACTCCAACTCCTCTTCCTGAGAATTCTCAGGAACTGTCCAGAAAACTCTATGCACAAATCCCTCCAACCCAAGGAAATCAGGGCCCAGTCCAACTTCCTCCTGCACTGACACCCCTAGCAAGCACCTGAGGACCACTTCTGCAAAGCTCAAGCAAGAGAAGGGAGGGAGAGAGAAGGCTGAGCTTGAGTCCCAAGTTCGGGAGCTTGTAGCAGAAGCCAAAGTTAGAAAGAGTGAAATGAGCAGACTTCAAATGAAGTAAAGAAATGCAAAGAGGGTAGGACCCTGAGCACCAAGCAGACTGAAGGCTCAGTTCCACCAGGAGACAAAGAACCTTGCAGAGAACACAACCTTTCATAAAGAGCTTGCATGCTTGGGGAAAAGAAAAAACAAACTGGTCTTGAAGGAAAAAAAGACTTACCTTGAGCAGTATCAAATTCAGAAGGAGCGGCAAGTCACACTGGTGACAGCTACCCAATGTCTGTAACTCAAGAGTCAAGTTTTGAAAGCCCAACCAGAAATGAACTGTTCAGTGAAACTGATGAGTATTTTTTTTAAAAGTACATATGGAAATACATTAGGGACACCCGGTTCTTCAAGCACTGATGTTACCAAAGCTTGTTTGTCACGAGGTGCCTCAGATTTTGAACACATCACCATTCATAGCCCATCTCAGCCTCTGTCTTCCTCTAGCAACCATTTTAAGAACTCCAAGTGCTCGGGCCGGAGGGTCAGCTCAGTGGTTCCGAAGCCTGCCTCGCGAGCGCAAGGTCCTGAGTTCAATCCCCAGTAACCACATACAATGCTGGGCGTGGAGACTCACGCCCACCAACAATCAACACTGCATACCACAATGCTGGGTGTGATGGCTCATGCCTGTAATCCCAGCACTCAGGAGGCAGAGACAGGAGAATTGCTGAGTTCAAGGCTTGCCTGGACTCCATAGTGAGCTCAGGGCCAGCCTGAACTACAAAGCGAGACCCTGTCTCAAAAAAAAAAAGAACTCCAAGTGCTCAACCACTGGGAGTTCTCCAAGCAGTGGGAGTGGGCTGTCCCTCGCTTCCCTTACAGAGAAGGTACAGAAGATGGAAGAGAATCACCACAGCACTGTAGAGGAGGTACAGGCCCCTCTTCAAGAGTTACCATATCAGCAACAAAATGGTGCAGGAACTGACAGCTGAGAATGACAAGCTGGTGGATAACAAGACTGTTTTAGAGACACCTTTCCACCAGCATCAACAGAGGGCAGAGCAGTGAAATTAAGAAAACGAAAGGCCCAGAGATTTAGCTCAATAGTTCTAGCACCTGCCTATCAAGCACAAGGTCCCTGGTTGATTCCCAGTAACCACATACAACAACACCGGGTGTGGTGACTCACACCCACCAGCAATCAGTACCATGTACCACAATGCCCAGCGTGGTAGCTCACACCTGTAATCCCAGCACTCAGGAGACAGAGACAGGAGGATTGCTGAGTTTGAGGCTTTCCTGGGCTCCATAGTGTGCTCAGAGCCAGCCTGAACTGCAAAGTGAGACCCTGTCTCAAAAAAAAGAAAGAAAGAAAGAAAGAAAGAAAGAAAAGAAAATGAGAAACTGATGAAACTTTTACAAGAGTAAAGAAAAATGAGGAAGAAAACCAAGATGCTCTGGACATGATCAAGCACCTGAAAGAAAATGAAAAACTAAATGGGTGCCTAGAACTAGAATGGTGTCACAGTACTGTGATGACCAAACTTTGGAAGAAGGTACTTGCTGTGGATGCCTTTAAGATGGAGAATGGGTCCTTGATAGCACATCTGGAAGGTGAGAAGCAAAAAGCCATGGACAGCCAGGCATGGTGGCTCATGCCTGTAATCCCAGCACTCGGGAGGCAGAGTCAGGAGGAATGCTGAGTTCGAGGCTTGCCTGGGCTACATAGTGAGCTCAGGGCCAGCCTGAACTACAAAGCGAGACCCTGTCTCAAAAAAAAAAAAAAAAAAAGCCATGGAGATTGGGCTGAATATTTAGCTCAGTGGTTTCAGCACCTGCCTAGCAACTGCAAGGTCCCTGGTTCAATCCCTGGTAACCACATACAACAATTCCACAACCAGCAATCAGTCCCACATACCACAATGCTGGGCATGGTAGCTCAGGCCTGTTATCCCAACACTCAGGAGTCAGAGACAGGAGGATTGCTGAGTTTGAGGCTTGCCTGGGCTCCATAGTGAGCTCAGGGCCAGCCTGAACTGCAAAGCGAGACCCTGTCTCAAAAAAAAAAAAAAAAAAAAGCCATGGAGATCAGTAGTACCATGGGACAGACAGAAGAGCACTATGAACTTCAGAAAGTGTTAAAAGTAGCTGGACCTGAAAGATCAACTGGAACTGTCTTGCACTGAACTCAGACAAGAATTGCTAAAAGCAAATAGTGAAATAAAAGAAATTTCAAGCCTGGTAGCTAAATGCAAAAAGATTATTCTTACCCAAAAGAGATCTGTAATCATCAAGCAGAACAGCTGAGCAGAAAGGGCGTAAAACTGCTAGAGAAAACATCACAGAGTGATGCAATGACAAGACATGAAAGAAACTACATTTGAATTGGAAGATCAGGTGAAACAGCAGCAGACTGTCAAGTTCCACA
>PVIC010045458.1:0-14617 GCA_004025085.1 Thryonomys swinderianus
TGAAAGTGGTTTGTTTTGACCACCGGAGAAAGAGGATTGAAAAGTCACATCGCGCACCAGTCTGTACTTTCCCACAGAACTCCACTGGTACCTGAAGGTCGCTGGAAGAGGCTACCGTGAGGGCCTGGCTCCAAGTAGAGGAGCGGCCTTGGACGGGAGCTCCCATGAGTTGAGACTTGCCATTCTGTTTTATCAGAGTGCACATATGTCCTATTTCAGGAAAAGTGAAACAGTCATTTACAAAAGAAACTCTGTATCCTAAGCATTTTAATAAAATCTTAAAAACAAACTTCCTATTTCTTGCTTTTTTGCTGTTTTGTTCTGTTTGAGCATACAGCATGCTTTGATTGGGGGAGGAAAAAAGAGTTCTTCCCTACATATAGGAATAAATATGTAAGGTTTGCTGTTAGGGAAGAATATTCCAGGCCACCAGAGGTAGTAAACTTGGTGCTGACTGAAGAAAGCCTTGGAACAGCCTGTGGGCCCAGGTTCAGGATCTCTGCGGCTCTGCAGGGCCACAGGGTGGCAGATGGTTGAGCAGAGTCTTAGGAGCACGCTGGTGAGTAGAGTCCTGTTTGGCTGTGCTTCACTTAGCATTTTCAGCAACAGTGGAGAGAACCAAATAGTACCCTCAGCAGAAGCGGCTGGTAGTCTCTACCTGTGCATTTATGGACATGGTACAAAGCCTTGCTTTTAATTTTGAGACTGTCTTGCTATTTAGTTCATGGTGTGCTGGTCTGGAACTTGCTGTAGCTCAGATTGGCTTCAGAGTCCACATCTTCCTGCTTCAGCCTCCTGAGTGCTGGGATTATGGGTGTGCTGTACTATACCCCGAAACTCCAAATGAGATGCCAAAACTAAATAGGACAAGTAGTCTGAGAAACAATGGCAAGTTTTGTCCAACTAAAGATTGAGTTACTGGAATTGTCCTGTGGTCCCTGTTGCTGGGTTTGTGCTGTTTGAGGCCCTGTGGAAAGGAGGCTCCAAAAGCTGAATCAGTGGCCCTTCCCCGCAGTGGGCCCAAGTTGGTACTGGCTGTCATCTGGGACTTAGATATACTATTGTCTGCCAATAGCACAGAAACTTGACATGTTAACAGTTCATGCCGACTGCCTGAGCATCAAGGAGGAAACACTGCACTCAGGCACTTGGGAGAGATTTTGCTGGGATCAAGCCATCTTCTGTGTCACAAAACGAGAAGACAGTACCTTAGAAGGCACTCGCTTAGTCTTGAAAACACACTTTCTCAAACAGGTTTGTGTCAGGAGTTTTGGGAACACCCTGTGTTGTGCTGGCATCCACCAAGCTGCACTCATTTTATTCAAAGAATCCGTGCAAAAACTGCCATTTAAACTTTTATTATTGCTGGCAGATGTGTACTAATAATCTTGTGCACATGAACATTATTTTAGTGATATAGAAGAGCAGACCCTCATAAAATGTCTTGCTTGTGGTGACTGGGGATACCACAAAGTACTACAAATATACGTGTTCATATTCACCTGTCCACGAGGATACTTCTTTCCAAAGGTAAGTTTTATGGTGATTTAGAGAAATGATACTGTAGTTTGTGGGTCAAAATTATCCTGCTGGCCATGTTCTTTCCTAAGAGCTTAGAAGGGTTTTTTACATTTTTAAGTGACTGAAAAAATTAAAATCCTATTTTGAGACACATGAAAATTAAGTGAAATTAAAATTTATAAAAATTTCTTGACCACAGCCACCACCATTCCTTCAGCCTTTGTGTGCTACAACGGCAGAGTTGAATATTTTGAGATGGGATTAATGGCCTGCAAAAACTTAAACTATTCCCATTCTTTTAGAGTAAAAGGGTTTGGCCTCTGACCTACGTAAATCCTGAGTGGTGATTATAAATGTCATTCTGTGAAATGTGCACACCAAACTATAGCGTTGTATGATTTTTTTTTTACTTTAGCTACTGTGCGTCATAGTTAAACGACAGTTAATTTAGAGCAAATTCACTTCCCCAGAGATTTGTCGCGCTGGGCTTTGGCAACAAAGGGTTCTAAAAGTAATTTCGTGAGGCTCATGCCCATTAGTGGACAGCTGTACGATTTGCTTTCAAAATTTCAACCTACACGTTGACAACTTTCTGGCTTGCAGAGCTGGAAGGGTGAAAATCTTAGACCTGTCCCGAGACTGACAGCTCCTGTGGAGGCCTGGGCATCTCTAGCGACGTCAGCATAGAGGGCAGCATGCTACCTGAACTCTGCAAACAGAACAGACTGGGCTGGCGGGACTCGCCCTCTTCTCCCATCTCCACCCCATCCCCTAGAGACGTCGCACTCCTGTCTTCAGGGCTCCTCCTAGGCTATAGCTATTTCTAAAATCCCATAGGTTTAACAAACCAAGGAGGGCGGGGACAGGCGGGAATCAGTATTAGTAGCCAATCAGGCTTCGGGGGCATGCCCAGCCAATCGAGTTGGACCTAATGGGGTTTAGCCAATCCGGCCCTACAAGGAAGTCAGGTGTCAGTACTTGCGTCTCTCGCTTCCACCCGTGAGTGATTCTGCGCTGGGCCGCCCGCCCCTCGGCAGAACCGGGTCGCTCGCTCTTCTCCCGCAAGTCCTGGGTGTCCGGTTTCCGAGGCCATGGGGCGGCAATGGGAGCCCTCCATGAGGGCGGCCGCCCAGGCGGGCTGTGTGGTGAGCGCCTCCCGGGCGGAGCAGCCCCAGGCGTGCTTGTGGAGCTGCAGCGGGGTGATCCTGAGCCGCAGCCCGGTCCTGGTGCTCTGCCACGGGGGGATCTTCACTCCCTTCCTTCGCGGGGGCAGCGGGGCCCTCACCTCGCCCAGCGCCACCTTCCTGCCCGGCGACAGTTGCAGCGACGACCTGCGTCTGCACGTGCAGTGGGGGCCAACGGCCGCGAGTTCTGCGGGCCGCGCGGAGCCAGGCGACCCGGAGCTGTGCACGTCCCGCTGCGCCGGCCCCGAGCCCGGTCTGGCCGTCCAGCCCCGCGGACGACTCCTGCAGCCCCCGCGCGCGGCCGAGCTGCTGCTGCTGCTGAGCTGCCCGGCCTTCCGGGCCCACTTTACGCGCCTCTTCGGAAGAGAGGGGGCCGAGCAGTGGCGCTTCGCCAGTGCCGCGCCGGACGAGGAGGTGTCGGGGGACGAGGAGGAGGACCAGCTGCGGGCGCTGGGCTGGTTCGCGCTGCTACGCGTGCGGCCTGGCGGGGAGGCCGAGGCCGAGGAGGCCCGCGGGTCGGCCGTGTCTGTAGTACCTCTTGGGGCCGTGGCCAAGGGCGCGTCACTGTTGGCTTGCGGGTCCCCATTCGGGGCCTTCTGCCCGGACATCTTCCTCAACACGCTGAGCCGCGGCGTGCTCAGCAATGCGGCCGGCCCGCTGCTGCTCACAGACGCTCGCTGCCTGCCCGGCACCGAGGGCGGCGGTGTATTCGCCTCGCGGCCCGCGGGGGCGCTGGTGGCGCTGGTGGCTGCGCCTTTGTGCTGGAAGGCCCACGAGTGGGTGGGCCTCACACTGCTCTGTGCTGCTGCCCCGCTGCTCCGCGCCGCCCGCTCAGCGCTCATCCACCTGCCCAGCGGCGCCGCCCTGGCCGCCCTGCTGCCGCCCGAGGTGGGCGCCCCGCGAGGCCTGCCCCTGCGGGGACCCAAACCCTCTTGTGCAGCCGCGGCCGTGCTGGTGGAGTTTGGCAGCGTGTGGGGCTCCGGAGTGGCTATGGCGCCCCGCCTCGTGGTGACCTGCCGGCACGTGGCCCCTCGGGAGGCGGCCATGGTCCTGGTGCACACCGCCACCCCGAAGTAAGGCCCTCCCCGGGTCTCCCGACCTTCCACTCTGAGGAAGCTGTGGACACACAGCGTAGACCCTCTCTCGTACTTGACACCCAGAACCCAGCTCCGAGCACCTCAGGAATTAGGACCCTTGCTGCTGTTGCACACAGGACTGACTGGGAGTCTTGAGCTCTCTGTGGTAGTCTTTAGTTTCTTTTGGGCAGTTTCTCTGCCTCCTAGCCTTACAGTGCATACCCCACGAACCCCTTGACCAGAAACTCACCCGCCTACCCTCTTCCACCCTGAAAGAAAAGGTTCTTGAGCCAGAGGTGGTGGTGGTGGTGGTACTATCCTCCTGGGCTCATCCTACTCACTTTACCTCAATTTAGCTGGGCTGCTCCTGGGTAGAAATTACCAATTAGGGTGCATATTTGGAACAATGTCTGGCCAAACCTAGTGAGAAGCTAGCTGACCTTTGATAGTCACTTGTTCCCTCTGAAGGGAAAAGCACCTTTATCCCCTTTCACTTGGCTTGTTCTGACAGCAGGGACAGTTTTCTCATAGACGTTCTTTTCTTCAAGGCCTCGGAGGCTTGATCAGCCTGAGATAAGCACTGGAGCCCTGCCTTACCCTAATGGGCTCAACCACCTGCAGCCAGGACTTTACAAATCCCTCTTAGCCCAGCTCAACTTTGCCACAGGGGTCCCACTGATACATGACAAGATGGCCACAATTTTATAGAGAAGACTGATGAGGATTTCCCGGTACTGCGCCCCTGGCTTCTCACCCTTCCACCACTCTGGTCCCTAAGGACACCTCCTGGTCTGCAGGAGGGACCCCTGCAGAGTGTAGTAGGATCCTCTTGTGTAATCTTGGACAGGTCGCAGTTTGTCTAAGCTTTCTCCCTGTAGGTTCACAGGGAACGTTTTGAACCAGAGCCTAGCACATAGTGTGCTGTGGAGGATGTGTGTCAACCAAGACCCTGGGGGAAGCACATGCGCCTGCTCTGGCTCCCAGCATTTCTTGGTAACCCTGGGATGGTTGCTCAACCCCTCTGGGCCTCAGTTGCACCATCTAAACTTGAGATAGACTTATGAAGACTAAATGAGATGGTGTCCACTAAATGTCAACTCCGGGCCTGGCCCACAGGGCTCACGACATGTGAGGTGTGTGTTTGTGCAGTGAGGTACAGGAAGCTTTGGTGTGCTCTGGTTTGGACAGCATGTTCAGTTAAGTGACTTGCGCAGAGCTGCCTGGCTGGGGGGCTTTGAGCTGACACTCAGATCTGCAGACTCAAGTCCATGACTTCCCTGTCACTCCCCTCTCCTTGTTTCCTCCCTGGTGCTGGGACAGGAACTAGCCTGTGGTCTGTTTCCCTTGCTCCCAGGAGCGTGGCAATCCGGGGACGTGTGGTGTTTGCCACCCAGGAGACGTCTCCCTATGACATAGCGGTGTTGAGCCTGGAGGAGGACCTGGACGGTGTCCCCATGCCCCTGCCTGCGGAGCACTTCCACGAAGGTAAAGGACAAGGGACACTGCTTGGATGAGGAAGCCTCTGGTTTGGGCTGGACCCCGGGGAGGACAGTCAGCGTGGGGCACTTCATGCCAGACCAGGTGTCCGCTCCGGTCCCCACCCCTGCTGAGGTAGGGGGTCAGGGTGGCACAGTTGGTCTCTTGTTAGAGGCCTCCCCACTGTGGCAGCATGACCAGAGGCTGGGGGCAAGTGGGCTGCTGGGCCTTAGCAGGCCCTTGAGGCATCATTTAGTGCAGGGCTTAGAGCTGCTCCGTATAGGTATTGAGTGCCCTGCTTCCTGGAATCAGTGCAATATGGTGATGACAAGGACAGGGTCCTTGCCATCTAGGGTCCTGGGACAGACCACTTACCCATTCTCTGCCTCAGTTTCCCCATCTGTGAAAGAGCTGGTATACCTCCTGCTGGGCATGCTGAGGACTGAGAAGTGGGCCTGTATTGTGCTAAGTGCCATGCCCTGCTCTGTTCTTGCCAAGCATTTTGGGAAGGAAGCAGGTGGCTGCTTGGGGGGGACATCATCACTGTTTCTTTTTACCAAGATTTTAAAAACAATTCTTATTTATATTTTGTGTACTCTTTTTTGGGGGGGATTGAATTCAGGACCTTGCACTTGCCAGGCTGGTGTTGTACCGCTGAGCCAAATCCCCACCCTCAGTGAGGTTATTGTTGGTATCAGGAGGAACTGAATATTTCAGACATTTGTGAGCACCGAGCAAGGTGTTAGGAACACCATGAGTGACTGCATTGTTCAGTGACCCTGAAGATGTAGTCCAGTAGATACAGTGCTGGGAACTTAGTCCTGGCTTCTCCCTGTAGTGTGGTGTTGGGAGCTCCCAGGAGGCAGCAGGATCAGAGCAGGACTCAAGGGCAAAGGTTTGGACTCTGAGAGGACAGGGTTGGGTGGGGAGCAAGTCCTGCTTCAGCCTTGGCCCTCCCTGGCAGGTGCGGCTGTCAGTGTGGTCGGCTTTGGTGTCTTCGGCCAGGCCTGTGGGCCCTCGGTGACCTCGGGCATCCTGTCGGCTGTGGTGCAGGTGGATGGCGCGCCTGTGATGCTGCAGACCACATGTGCCGTGCATGGTGGCTCCAGCGGAGGACCACTCTTCTCCACCCACTCAGGGGACCTCCTGGGTAATCAGCCTCCCCCGTCAGAGCCTCGTTCCGCCCTGGGACTGTCCAGCCCAGGGAGGGCCTTCGGTCTGGGGACACAGCAGGCCTCAGGCCCAGGGTTAGAGACCAGAGTTTTCAGGCTGCTTTGCCTGGGAGGGTAGAGAGGGAGGGAGCTGAGCTGGAGGGAAGAGATCTAGGCCCTGGGCCCTTCTCTGCCACTAATCTGCTGTGCCACCTGAGGTGAGTCACTGGATCAGTGAAATTCAAGAGCTGGATTAGTCCAAGGATCACGAGCTCAACAGTGCTCAGAGGCCAGGGAGGTAAATGAAAAGAGGAAGAGGAGGTGAAAGTTCAAGGGTTGGCCAGGGAAATCTGCTCAGCTGCAGCAGGTTGTGGCCATTTAAAAAAAAAAAAAAGGCTTGCCTGGGCACCATAGTGAGCTCAGGGCCAGCCTGAACTACAAAGCGAGACCCTGTCTCAAAAGCAAAAAAAAAAAAAAAAAAATATATATATATATATATATATATATATATGGCCTAGCACTTTTCAAAAGAAGCTGGGAATGTTTAAATTTCTTTCAATCTTATGGCCACCTGTAATTCTTCTGTAATTACACTTGTAATTCAGCATTCTGAGAGGCTGAGGGAGGTAGATTGGAGATAGAGCCTGGCCAGGACAATTTAAAGTAGGCTCAGTACCACTTGAGCTAAATCCCTGGCCCTATGCCTGGGCAATTTAATAACTCAGTTTGAATAACTCAATTTAAGACCCTTCCTCATAATAAAAAATAAAGAAAGGGCTAGGAATACAGCTTAGTGCAAAGGCTCTGGGTTCAATCCCCAGTACTATAAAACAAAACAAAAAAACCATAAAACTAACCAAAAAAATCAGGTTTTTTTGAGACAGGGTCTACTAATGTAGTCCAAACTGGCCCCAAATCCACTATGTAGTCTAGGCTGGCCTCGAATGCGTGGTGATCTTCCTGCCTCAGCCTCCTCAGTGCTGGGATTATAAGTGTATGCCACTACTCTTGGTGAGTTTCTTTTTTAAACCAGACTTATTTAGTTTTTTTTTTGAGACAGGGTCTTACTTTGTAGTTCAGGCTGGCTCTGAGCTTACTATGTAGCCCAGGCAAGCCTCAAACTCAGCAATCCTCCTGCCTCTGCCTCCCGAGTGCTGGGATTACAGGCGTGAGCCACCACGCCTGGCACTGTGGTATGTGGTACTGATTGCTGGTGGGCATGAGTCTCCATGCCCAGCATTGTATGTGGTTACTGGGGATCGAACTCAGGACCTTGCGCTTGTGAGGCAGGCACTGGAACCATTGAGCTAACCCTCTGGCCCTATTTAATTATTTTTAAAAAGCAAAGTTGAATCCATATAAAACCTCCAAGATTCTATATGTAGCATCACTTGGTCCATACTACCTTTGTTATTCCTGCTTTTCCTTATTTATTTTTCTCTTATAGCAAGAAACATAGTTTTTCCAATACATACAATATATGTATGTATTTGTCCAACCATATTATTTATGTATAACATTCCTAATATACTAGGAAAATAGAGTAAGGTGCCAGCCCACATCCCATGAGCTGTAGATGAGGCCAGTAGAGCACAGGGCTTGAGTGCGCTTGTGCAGTGGCTCTTGTCTTTAGGTTTAGTGTCCAAGCAAAACACCACATCCAAAGTACTCAGGTTATGTTATGTTACTTATTTGTAATATGGTTAGAGTTGCTTGTCACAGCTTTTCCCCATATCTGTTTTTTTTCCCATATTGACTTTGAAAAACCATATATATAAAACACACACATATATATATGAGCACACATATATATATATGAACACATAAGTAAATTGTGTGTGTGTGTGTGTGTAAGTTAGCAGTCCACTGAGAGGGGCCAAGAGCAATGATACTCCAGTCAAAAGGAGCACACCTAGAAGTCAACACTTGAGGTCTTTTTTCTTTTAATGGTAACTCTGTTTAATTTTTTTAGTACATGTTTGTAGTGTATAATAATTGCATTTCTAGTTTGAAGTTACTACACATACATAACACAGCTTGTTTTCCTTCCCCTACCCCTTCCCTCCCTCCTTTCTCCATCAGTTTCTCAAATAGGACTTCTTCATATTTGAGAAAGATTGATCTTTCTTTTGTGTGTGTGTGTGGTACCAGAATTCAAACTCAGGGCCTTGTGCTTGCGAGGCAGGTACAGTGCCACTGTGCTAAGTCTATGGCCCAAGGTCAATCTTTCTACTTCTATCATCTACTTTTTATTTTGGTCTTTACTCATACTTTAGGTTTCTCATATAAGACAAATCATGTGATATTTTTTAAGCGTGAGGGTCCAGTTTGTTTCACTTAACATTATGCTCTCAAGATGCACCCATTCCCTACAGACGACTCGGGTTCCTCTTTTTTTCATAGCAGAGCCGTGCTCCACTGTGTGTAAATGCCACATGTTCCTTACCTAGTCGTCTCCTGATGGACATGCAGGTTGCTTCCAAGGTTTAGTTATCAGGGATTGTACTGCTATAAACATGAATATGCATGCGCCCAGATTTTGGTTTCTAAATGCCCTTCTGTAACACAGGAACCAAGAACTGATTTCGAGTTCCAGAGTCAGGAGAGGTAGCATCCAGAATAAGGCAGATGTGTCATGTCCCTGAGAGGAGCTCCTAACAACACAAAGGATGGGGACTTGTTAAGTGCTGGCAGAACCAGCAGCCAACCCCTAGCACCTCCCCAGAGCAGGTTGAAGAACAAAACAAGTAGCAACAGTGAGAGACATGAATCCAAAGAAAAGAAGTAATATCCATGAGTCTGGCTGGAATAAGTGACTGAATACGGTTAGAAGGAGAAAAGAACCACAGCTTTTTATAGAAATCGAATTAGCTAAATGTAGAAATTAGGGAAATAGAATATCATTATTAAGATACTACAGTAAGCCTAATGTGGTGCACACCTGTAAATCCAACACTCTGGGAGGCTGAGGTAGGAGGATCACAGGTTATGTTATATTACTTATTTGTAATATGGTTAGAGTCACTTGTCACAGCTTTTTTTTTTTTTTGAGACAGGGTCTTGCTTTGTAGCTCAGGCTGGTCCTGAGCTCACTATGGTGCCCAGGCAAACCGCCGCGAACTCAGCAATCCTCCTGTCTCTGCCTCCCGAGTGCTGGGGTTACAGGCGTGAGCCACCATGCCCGACACTGTGGTATGTGGTATTGATGGCTGGTGGGCGTGAGTCACCATGCCCAGCATTCTATGTGGTTACCGGGATCAAACTCAGGACCTTGCGCTTGCGAGGCAGGCTCCGGAACCACTGAGCTAAATCTCTGGCTCTTGTTACAACTTTTTATGAACACATAAGTAAATAGTGTGTGTGTGTGTGTGTGTGTGTGTGTGTGTGTGTGTGTCTAAGTCCACTGAGAGGGGCCAAGAGCAATGATACCCCAAGTATCAATGATACTACCTTGTACAATGTAGAGCCCATCTCAAAAATAAAAAGGGCCTAAAATGTAGCTCATTGTAGCTATAGCCCTTGGGTTCGGTCTGCAGTACTAGGGGGAAGAAAAAAAAGAAGTTGCAGTGGAAATTGCTACAAAAGGATCTAAGTGAATGGGTACTAAATTTAGTGTGTAAAATATTAGTATAAATAATTGTATAATCTCCGACTGTCTCTCCTAAAACCCAAGTGTGATAGTGCATACCTGTAATCCCAGCACTTAGGAGGCTGAGGTAGGAGGGTCTCTGTGAGTGTGAGATCAGCCTGGGCTACATAGTGAATTCAAAGCCACTGTCAACTACATAGCAAGACCCTGTCTCACAAACAAGAATATCTTCCCTAAAGTATTTAGTATTGATAGAGGAAAAGTTTACATAGGAGAGGCCTGGCAGATGCTAGCCTCCAATAAAAATAGCTGACCTGTGCTCTTAGTGTTGAGGCCACAAAAATAAGAAAGGCTGGGAACCGAGTCAAGTCCCAGGAGGTTTAGGAAGACATGACAGTTATTGCAGTGTGGATCCTGGATTTAATCCTAGAAGTGAATAAAGACATTAGCCAGTTACTTAGGAAAAACTAGGGAAAGCCCAATGACTGGTACACTTTGATCAGAAGTATTGTTCCAAAGTGAATTTCTTGATTTTGATAATTTTTTTTTTTTTTTGAGACAGAGTCTCGCTTTGTAGTTCAGGCTAGCTTTGAGCTCACTATGTAGCCCAGGCAAGCCTCAAACTCAGCAGTCCTCCTGTCTCTGCCTCCCGAGTGCTGGGGTGACAGGCATGAGCCACCACACCTGGCACTGTGGTATGTGGTATTGATTGCTGGTGGGCGTTAGTCTCCATGCCCAGCATTGTATGTGGTTATAGGGATCGAACTCAGGACCTTGTGGTTGCGAGGTAGGCGCCGGAACCACTGAGCTAACCTTCCAGCCCTTTGATCAATGTTTTATGACATAAAACACCAACATGGAGAAAGTTTGCTGCAAGGAACATAGGAACTCTCCTTTTGAGGCAAAGTTTCTGTAGATGTAAAATTAAAAAATAGATAAGCCAGGGACCAGGGATTTAGCTCAGGGATTCTGGCACCTGCCTCACAAATTCAAGGTCATGAGTTTGATCCCTGGTACCAGGAAAAAAAAAAAGCCAGATGTGGGGGTGCATTCCTATAATCTCAGTATTCTAAGGGTCTGGGGTAGGAAGATTATAAATTTGAGTCTAATCTGGGCTACATTAAGACTCTGTCTAAAAACAAAAAAGGGTTGGGGATATATCTTAGTGCCAAGGCCCTGGGTTCAATCCCCAGTTCTGCAAAAAAAAAAAAAAATTAGGAAGCCAAACACGAGGCACCTGTAGGTCCAAGTCAGTCCTTGTTCATTGAGCAAGTGTTTGCCAGGCCTACTCTGGCAGGCGCTGTTCTCGGTCCTGGAGAAACTGTATGGATAGGACAAGTTGATCAAACAGGGAATCCAGAGCATGCGAGGTACAAACAGTGTTAGGGAGAGTGGCGCCGAAGAGGGCCAGGGACCGAGGAGCAGGCGCCCATGACAGGAAGCTCGGTGTCTGTCACTGGGCAGGTTTCAGGCCTCCAGCAGGCCCCAACGGTGCAGAATGGAGAGGGTCCTCCCGGTGACAGCCGTCTGTCCCCTGGCTCCTATCTCCTGTACTCTCTGATCCCCCAACAGGCATTGTTGCCAGCAACACGCGGGACAATAACACGGGGGCCACCTACCCGCACCTGAACTTCAGCGTCCCCATCACGGTGCTCCAGCCGGCCCTGCAGCGGTACCGGCAGACTGGCGACCTGGGTGGCCTCCGCGAGCTGGACCACAGTGCCGAGCCGGTCAGGGTGGTGTGGCGGCTGCAGCGGCCCTTTCCCACGGTCCCAAGGAGCAAGCTCTGAGGCTGCGCCCCGCTCCGGGGAGAAGAGGGACCATTTGCTACCATAGCGAGTGAGGAGGTCTGCAGGGTCTGCTCCTGACAGGTCGCATCCCAGCCGGGCCACACCTCATTTCCACCTACTGACTACGGTCTAGACTCTAGGCCTGGGACAGACCTGGCAACCCACTTTGGGGAGCTTCCCTCAGCCAGTTCTTCCCTCTGCCCCCCCCCCCCCATTGACTCAGCCATGTTATTTTTCTTCAGGGGACCCAAGTGCAGTGTCACAGAAGCACTCATCCTGGTGGGCAGATGCTGCCTATTCCGATGGCTTCAGGCCATGTCTGCCTCTGTCACGTAGGCTGGGGGCCCCGGGGTTCGCTCAGACTACTCCGCACAGGGCCCTGAGCTCCCACACAGCCCAGGCAGGCTGGTGCGCGAGAGCCAGGACACCTGGCCTTCGCTCTGACAGTGCCTTTGTTTGCCAGCCCGGGGCCTCAGTCCCAGGGATAGAAGGGGTAGAACATGAGGTTGTGGCTTGGAAATAAATGTGAGCTACTGAACAACCCCGATGTTTTACTAGGTTGGATTTTTTTTCTTCATGAGCTCAGAAAATGTACCATGTCTGGGCTGCCTTCTGGCAAGGTTGTGTCTCCCGGGATGCTCTCCTGCCACGCTGGCCCTGGGAGTCAGTCGTGTGCCAGCCAGCAACAGGGAGTGCCGTTTCTAACATCTAGTTGTTGAGTGCCAACTCTGGGCAACAGCAGAATCCCCGGCCATGCTGTGCTTCCCTTTGCAGATAAGGAGCCAGCAAAAGGGCCGGTCAGGGTGAAAGAAGTCCTGCTTGGTAGCAGGGGGCTGGATTTAGGTCTGGGAACAGGGAGGGGATTGATTTATACCAGGGTGCTCACAGGACGTGCTAGGGGTTCTGCTGTGTCCACCCATTAGTCAGTGAGCTAATGGAAGAATATGTCCGGTCCGAGAAGGGCGGCTCAAAGGCTAAACTGAGCGGGGGCCGGAGATTAAGCTCAGTGTTTCCAGTGCCTGCCTAGCAAGCACAAGGTCTCTGGTTCAATCCCTGGTAACCACATACAACAATACTGGGCATGGTGATTCACGGCCACCAGCAATCAGTATCACATACCACAGTGCTGGCTGTGGTGGCTCACACCTGTATTCCCAGCACTCGGGAGGCAGAGGCAGGAGGACTGCTGAGTTCCAGGCTTGCCTGGGCTACATAGTGAGCTGAGGGCCAGCCTGAACTACAAAGTAAGACCCTGTTTAAAAAACGACAATAACAAACCCCTAAATTGTGAAAGGGGGGTTCAGGGTGAACTAAAGTGAATGGAAATGGGGAGGGTGTTCCAGCCTGAGAGCAGCAGGAGGTGGAACAAGGAACTACTTGCTTGTGCCAGGAGGGTTAAGCAGAGAGAAAACTGGAAAATATCTCACCCAGAAGGGAGGGTTGGCTTTTGTGCAGTAGTGATGGAGAGACCCAGGTGCCTTCCCTCTTGTGCCCTTGGTCTGGGGTCATGGAGTGCTCTGTTAGGTCCCCCCGTACCTGGCCGGTATGTGGAGGAAGAGAGGGAGGGGAGACTGGGCATGGTAATGTATGTCTCTAATCCTAGCATGTGGGAGGCTGAGGCAGGAAGATCACGATGATTTCGAGGCCTGGGGTACAAAACAAGACATCTCAAAATAAATAAAAAGTTAAAAAAAAAAAGGGATCCCTGTTTCATTCATTCGTTCACTTGTTTTTGTCTTTTAAAAAATAATTTTATTCTGAAACAATTTCAGATTCACAGAAAAGCCTCAAGAATCCCCATCCACCCTTTGGCAGGGGCCCCCCATTGGATTTCCACAGGTGATGTTCTTTGTAACCAGAAGATCTAATTTGGGGTCACGGGCACCACCCACCACCTGTTCCCTTGACATAGGCTCCTCAGTCTCTTACTGTGTTTGGCACCTTTGGCTTTATGGTGACAGCAGGGTGATCAGTTCCTGCGCCGTCTCTTCTCGAATTGGTGCTGCAGTCCCCCATCTTTGGCGGGCTTCCCCCACAGCTGAGATCTTCTCCTCCTGTGCCCTCGCGTGCCACATGATGTCTACTCATCCCATCACAGGGATGTTAACCTGAATAACCTGAACAAGATAGTGCCAGCTAGATTTTTCCACCGTAAATGACCCATTTCTTCTGTCTAACTGAAACATAATTTGTGCAGAGACATTCAGACTGTAAAGTATGCTGTTCCTTCACGTGATCAGTGTGGGTAGACCTGAGACCCGACTGAGGGCCCTGAGGAGATGAGGAAAACACAGACACAGAGAGAAAAGTGGTCCCAGGTGGGATGAACCCTCAGAGGGAGCCTGTGGCCCAGGGTCAATGGCCTGGTCAATGAGTTTAGTCTATATGCTGTCAAGGGCCGAGTTAGGGGCAGTTTCAGGGAGAAGAAGCTCACTGTACTATGTTGAGAACGTGGAAAGCATGACAATGTCAAGGCTGGCTGGAGATGTTGCTGTTGGTTATCACCGATGTGGAGCTTCCCACGCAGTTCCCCTTGTTGCCTGAGCTGCAGGTCAGGAGCTGAATACAAGAAATGTCTTGAGGGGCCGGAGGGTTAGCTCAGTGGTTCCGGCGCCTGCCTCGCAAGCGCAAGGTCCTGAGTTCGATCCCAGTAACCACATAGAATGCTGGGCATGATGACTCACGCCCACCAACAATCAACACCACATGCCACAATGGCGGACGTGGTGGCTCACGCCTGTCATCCCAGCACTCAGGAGGCAGGGACAGGAGGATTGCTGAGTTCGCAGCGGCTTGCCTGGGCACCACAGTGAGCTCAGGGCCAGCCTGA
>PVIC010045459.1:0-14604 GCA_004025085.1 Thryonomys swinderianus
TCTTGCTTTGTAGTTCAGGCTGGCCCTGAGCTCACTATGTAGCCCAGGCAAGCCTCAAACTCAGCAATCCTCCTGTCTCTGCCTCCCAAGTGCTGGGATGACAGGCATGAGCCACCACGCCCGGCACTGTGGTATGTGGTATTGATGGTTGGTGGGAGTGAGTCACCACGCCCAGCATTGTATGTGGTTACTGGGATTGAACTCAGGACCTTGCGCTTTCGAGGCAGGCACTGGAACCACTGAGCTAAAATCTCCAGCTCCATTATCTTAAATTTTAAGTAGTTGCTTAGCTCAGTTGATTATTTGGCTTATGATTTTTTTTAACATTTTGAAAATATTACTTCAATGTCTTGCCTCTGGTGTTGCTTTATGGAATTTTAAAGGTCATTTTGGTTTCTTTTCCTATTTATGTGACTAGCATTTGCTCTCTAGGAGACTTTTGAAATGTATTTTGTCCTTTTCTATTTTACCGTAATGTATCTGAGAGTAATCTTCAGTCTTCTTGGCCTGTATTTATTTAATTTAACAATTTATTTGGAGCCTACTGTGTGCTAGATTATATTACCAACATTTTAATCTGAGATTTTAGATACACCTTAGTTCTGGGAAATTATTGATGATTTTCTTCAAATGCTGTACTTTGTCCACTTCTTTCTCTCTGCTGATTGTACATCATTTAATGATGGGGCTTTGCTGTGAGAAATGCATCACCAGTTTATTTTGTCATTGTGTGAACATCACAGAGTGTGCTTAACACAACTCTGAGAAACAGTCTTCTACACACCGAGGCTGGATACCACTGTGTAGCAACATATCACTGTTGTATAGCAGTGTGCTGTTAACTAAATTTTTTTTTTTTTGAGACAGGGTCTCGCTTTGTAGCTCAGGCTGGCACTGAGCTCACTATGTAGCCCAGGCAAGCCTCAAACTCAGCAATCCTCCTGTCTCTGCCTCCCGAGTGCTGGGATGACAGGCGTGAGCCACCACGCCCAGCACTGTGGTATGTGGTATTGATGGCTGGTGGGCATGAGTCACCATGCCCAATATTATATCATTGTATGTGGTTCAAACCAGGGACCTTGTGCTTGCTAGGCAGGCACCGGAACCACTGAGCTAAATCTCTGGCCTAAAATATCTTTATATGGTGCATTCATGAGTGGATTTGGATTTGTTGCTTCTAATTTCCCATCTCTGTGTCTCTTAACTTCACTTGTTGCCCATTCTTCACTTGTTGACCATTCTTTATTTCATCTTCTAGCTCACTAATTCTTTGGTTTATCCATTCCATTGTTAACCTTACTACAGAGTTCATTATTTCACCCTTTACATGTTCATATCTTATATTTCTTTTTGGATGTATATTCCTAATGCTTGTTACCAATATTCTATCTCTTTGATAACTGTAAATTTTTTTAAAAGGCCTTATAAATCTGTTCTATTAGTTAAATTTTTTTATATAATAAGTGGATTATCTTGAGTTTCAATTTTAAATTCAAGCTGGGCATGGTGGTACATACCTGTAATCCTAGCACTCTGAAAGATGAAACCAGGAGGGTTGCCAGCTCAAGATAGGCCTGGACAATTTAGTGATTTAACTAGGTCCTGTGCCAAAATTATAAAAAAGAAGGCTGGAAATGTAGCTCAATTCATGGGGCTTTGATTCATTCCTGAGTACCACAAGAAAAAAAAATTTTAGAATGTATATTCAGTGAGAAATTGTTCTTAAAAATTTAAACAGGGCAACGATACCATCAGATATTTAGTTTTAATGAAGAGATTATTAGTTGCTGGCTATGGAAGAGGTGTGTGTGTCTTAAGAATGGAAGCAAGGAGCTCATTTGGAAAGTTTCTGCAATAGTTTTTTTTAAGCTGGTGGCTCAGGATTAGGATGGTAGCAATTGAAATACAAAGAGACAAATTTATCTTTTTTTTTTTGAGACAGGGTCTCGCTTTGTAGTTCAGGCTGGCCCTGAGCTCACGATGGTGCCCAGGCAAGCCGCCACAAACTCAGCAATCCTCCTGTCTCTGCCTCCCGAGTGCTGGGATGACAGGCGTGAGCCACCACATCCGGCATTGTGGTATGCGGTGTTGATTGTTGGTGGGCGTGTCCCCACGCCCAGCATTATATGTGGTTACTGGGGATCGAACTCAGGACCTTGCGCTTGCGAGGCAGGCGCCGGAACCACTGAGCTAACCCTCCGGCCCTGAGACAAATTTATCTTAAGTGATCGGTAGTTCCATTTCTTAAAGAGGAGAAGATGGTGGATAGGTAAATAGGATAGAAGAGAGGTTTGATAAGAAAAATCAGGAATTATCTATAGTCATTTGGGTTGTTATATCAGGTAGGCATACAGCTTCATTTTCTTGCTGCTGAGACAAAATACTTGACACCCTAAGTTAAAGAGATAAACGTTTGTTTGGTTCACTATTTCAGAAGTTTCACTTCATAGTTGGCAGGCTCCAAGGCAGGATGGCATGGCCAAAGGACCTCACAGAGGAGAAAGAGTTTATGGTGGGCAGAAGGCAGAAAGTAGCAAGGCTGCAAGTTAGATGCGATGACAGGACTCCTCTTTTGTTTTGTCCTTTATATTCTATCGAGGCTCCTGGCCCTTAGGTAGCATTCACACCCAAAGTAAGACACCATTAATTCTAATGCCATACCATGAACAGTCACATCGTCACTTCCTCAGTCCCAACATCAAACATGCTAGATCCAGTGACTTCTGAAGATCCCTACCTATGATCCCTATCTGTGCGGCTTTTGGGGAGCCTGTAGATATAATCCATAACAGCATCCATGTGAACATCTCATGTGGGCAGTTGACATACATACTTGGAATTTTAGATAGAGTCTAGAAATAGAAATACAGGTTTAGACACTAATAACATTATTGATTTTTAAATTAGGTTTTCTGACACACATTCAGATACTGTGTGAGTTAGAAAATAGGAGCCAAGCATCAGGTGCTGAGGCACCCTAACTTAAGTGGAGCAATTTTTAAAAGAAGCAGTAGTGGCTTATTTGACCATTTGCATGATTCTGAGTGTAAACATCATCATTTAAAAGATTCTTATAAATTGATATTTAGGATCTGCCTGTCTACCCAGTCTTTTGGGCATGTCTAATACCACGTCTTTGACATGTCTTTGTATTTACTGTCTTTACACATCCATATAAATACAACTTTATGATAAATTCCTAGAAGTTTAATTACTAGGATAAAGTCTGTTATTTTGATGGTTTCTAACAGATTCTTTCCTGAGAAAGATACCAGCTTTTATCCATCCTAACAGTGTATAAGAATGCTGCAGGGCCGGGCGTGGTGGCTCACGCTTGTAATCCCAGCACTCGGGAGGCAGAGACAGGAGGATTGCTGAGTTCGAGGCTTGCCTGGGCTGCATAGTGAGCTCAGGGCCAGCCTGAACTGCAAAGCGAGACCCTGTCTCAAAAAACAAAAACAAAGACAACAACAAAAAAAAGAATGCTGCAGGAAAACTGAACCCTTGCCATCACAGCTTTATTCCATGTCAGATTTTAAGTGAGTTATGTCATCATTTTATAGTTTTAAAATTGAGTTTGAATGTGTCTATGTGCATGGATCATTTTTGTTTTTGAGCTGTTTGTTTACTGATCTTTGTAGTAAGGTGTTCATATAATTTTGTCCATGTGCTATAGGTGTGTGTTCACACATGTGCGTGCTCTGTAGGTGGGTGTGTATTTGTATGTTTTTTTGATTTACAGTCTTACTGTTTTTATGGTTTAATTGTTGTAGTTGTTTCTTTAACCTAGATAGCAACCATTTTATTTACTTTTACTTTTCTTTTTCATTGTAGTAGCAGGAATCAAACCCAGGACCTTACAAGTGCTAATTAAGTACTCTACCACTGAGTAACATTTCCAGTTCTTTTTATTTTTTATTTTGAGACAAGGTCTCACTAATTTGTCCAGGCTGGCTTCTGATTTGCTAACCTTTTTCATTCTGCTGCTGGAATAATTGGGATTACAGGCCTGCACCACTGTATCCAACTGGTATGGCATATTTTAACTTCTCAGAACTCCAAAACTCATTTGATGAGAGAGTTGCCAGGATAACTGTAAAAAAGAAAAATAAGGGACTAAAATAAATATTAGAAAACTTCAACAAAAATAATAATATAGTATTGATACAAGAATGGAAATCATGGTAGAATAACCTAGAAAGCCTAGAAAAAGATTCAGTTATTTAAAGGCATAAGGTTGTGATTTTTAAAAAATTGGTATTAAAAAGAAATGACGGGGGAAGCAAATGAAAGGGATAAGTTTCAGTAAAGAGAAAGTTTAAATTTGAAAACAAAGGAAAGTTTTGTAAAGAAAATTACAGGCATTAAGAATATATTCATCAGGTGCATGCCTATAATCCCAGCACTCAAGAGGCTGAGACAGAAAGATTGCCTTGAGTTCAAGGCAACCCTGGGCTACATAGTGAGTTTGAGGCCTGAACTACAAAGTGAGACCCTGTCTCAAAATCTAAAAAGAATATATTTATTCTTATCATTCATCTGTTGATTGGTATCTGGGTTGTTCCCAAGATTTAACTATTAAGTTATGCTGCTATAAATATGGGTGTGCCTATATCGCTGTGATATACTTAAGTTCTTTCAGGAATATACCAAGAAGAGAAATAGCTGGATCAAATGCAACTTCTAGTTGTAGGTTTTTGAAAAATCTCCATAGGACCAGGGATTTGGTTCAGTATTTCCAGCATTGCTATTGGTTGATTTCTTATTGCTATTCTTTCTGGGTTGAGATGAGTCTCAGCATTGTAGTAATTTGCATTTCTTGAATACCAGTGATGGTGAACATTTTTTCTCATATATATTCTATGTTTCTGTGAGATATATAAATTTTTTTGGTCATCCTGGGGATTGAACTTGGGTCCTTGTGCTTGCAAGGTGGACATGGTGCCACTGAGGTAAATCCTCAACCCTATTTTTTTCATATGTTTACTTGCAGTTATCTGTTACTTGCTGTTCATTCTGTTTACTTACTGTACTTCTGAGAAGTATCTGTTCATTTCAGATACATTTTTGGAGTGGGTCTTTAAATTTGGGAGGGATCTGATTTTTTTTTCTTTGTATATTCTATGTATTAGTAATTTGAGGTATAGCTGGTAAATTTTTCCCATTGTGTGGGTTGTCTCTTCACTCTGTTGGTGGTTTCTTTTGGTGTGCAAAGCTTTTTAATGAGATCCCAGTTAATTCTTAATGGTATTTCCTGTTCAATTGGAGTTTTGTTCATAAAGTCTTTGCCTATATCCCTGTCTTCCAAGAGTTTTATCTGTTCGGTTTTCTACCAGATTTTTTGTTTCTGTGTTAATAGTTAGATCCTCCTGCTTTAGTAGTTAGACCTTTTGATTCGTTTCTATTTGAATTTAGTGCATGGTGAGAGATATAGATCTAGTTTTAATCTTCGGCATGTGGAAAGCCAGTTTCCCAGCACCATTTATTAAAGAGGCTATCTTTCTTCCTGTGAAGGGTTCCTTGTCACAGATAAGATAGCTGAGTGTGGCTGTAGTTGTTTCTGCATCTTCTGTTTTCTTACAGTGAGTTTGGGTTTGTTTTTTTTTGCTGTTGTTGGTACAATGCTGTTTTTATCACAGTAGCTTTGTAGTGTAAATTTAAGTTAGGGGTTGTGACACTCACTGCCTTGCCTTTATTGTCCAGAATTCCTTTTGGTATTATAGGTCTCTTTTGGTTCCAAATGAATTTTAGCACTGTTTTCTCTAGTTCTGTGGTCCTGTGAGATATGCTGAAGAAAATGTGGGTTTTTTACATTTGATGGAGCACTACTGTGCCATAGAAAAGGTTGAACTTTTGACATTTTTAGGTAAATGGATGCACCTTGAGACTATACTTTTAAGTGAAAAAATTGAACAACCATGTTTAAATATCACATTGTTTCTTTTTTGTGAGAAACCCAAAAGGTAAATAAGGACCAAAATGAATGATAGCTATTGGGAGGTAAGAAGAAAATGTTCAAATGGGAAGGAGAACAGGAAGGAAAAAAGAAAAAAGAGAGAAAACAATAGGGAAATTGGGAGGCAGAGGCAGGAGGATTGCTGAGTTTGAGGCTTGCCTGGGCTACGTAGTAAGCTGAGGGCCAGCCTGAACTACAAAGTGAGACTCTGTCTCAAAACAAAACACATGAGTATGAGATAAAGTGACCTGAAGATGAAAAGTTTGCTCTGTAAAGGGTAGAGGGAGTTGCTTAGTGGTTCCCAAACCATGAAAATTACCCGGAGTACTTTTCCTTAAAAGAAGCTTTTGACATTAGAGTAGTTTTAGATTTACAGAAAAATACAAAGATTGATACTCTGTTATTAATAACTTACATTAATATGGTACGTTTGTCAGAATAATAAGCCAGTGTTAATCATTGTTATTTACTAACTTTTTTGTGTTGTTCAGATTTCTTTAGTCCTAACTACTCCCTTTTTTGTGTTTTAGGATCCTATTCAAAATACCACATAGGCTTTTCTTGGTTATGAGAGTTTCTCAGACTGTCTTTGTTCTTGATGATCTTGGCAGTTTTAAGGAGTAGTGGTTATGATTTGTGGAGTGTCACCCCTGACCACCTGGCAGAGGCACTTGCCAGGATTCTCCCAGTACAGTTAGGCATAACGGAGTGGTGAGTTAAGCCTCCACCTCTTTTCAGCAGAGTACCTACGTAAACTGCCTGCGGTTCTTCATAGGAGATTTATCTGCTCTCTGGATTTACTTATTCAGTCATTTCTGTCACTATGGACTCAAATGTTTATTCCTTGGCTTATAATCTAACACTCCTTTATTTATTCTGTTATTCTAGTTTTTCTGGCTTTGCCCATTGGGACCTCTTCCAGCTGACCTGACATCTACATGTCTTTGACCTGTCCCGTTGTTGTGTTTGTATGTTAATGTATACTGTTTAAGCACTTCCTTACTTTCTAGCAGTGCAAGATGCTCAGATTCATCTCCTATATTTCTTGATTCTGTCCTAGGATCAACCATTTCTCCTAGGAACTCTGGTTCCTTTTGTTAGAGAAAAGTATTTGTGACTGCTGTATTTTGGGTATATTTTACCCCTCAAGAGTTCATGTGTTGAAATTTTGGTCTGCAGTGTGTTGATGCAAGAGGTGGTGACATCTTTAAGAGGGAAAGCCTATTGGAAATTGGTGGACACTACTGTCCTTGAAATGAGTGAAAGTAGTTTTCAAGAGACAGTTGTTACAAGAGATGGACTGATTCCTGACTGGCTCTTTTGTCTTCCTGCCTGTGCCCATCATTTGATGCCATCTACCTTTATGCTGTCATGTATCTGTAGCTATCATGCCTTTGTTCTTCCAGAACTAATCTGAATAAATGTCTTTTTTTTTTTTTTTTGGAGACAGAGTCTCGCTTTGTAGTTCAGGCTGGCCCTGAGCTTACTATATAGCCCAGGCAAGCCTGGAACTCAGCAATCCTCCTGCCTCTGCCTCTGCCTCCTGAGGGTTACAGACGTGAGCTACCACGCCCGGCACTGTGCTATGTGGTATTGATGGCTGGTGGGCATGAGTCACCACACCCAGCATGAATAAGTGTCTTTTTTAAGTACCAGCCTGAGATGTTTCATTAAAGTGATGAAAGAATGAACTGTCAGTTTGTTACATCTCTGCTTAGATTTCAGGTAAATCTTAAGCTGTAATCTTTTTCCGACGCCACTAATTTGGCTATATTTTGTTCAGCTTTACTCTCTTCTACTGTTGTAGGCGTGGATACCAGTGTCTTGTGTATATTAGGTGTCACACACATTCCCCCTCCAGGGCCTTGCTCCTCTCCATGTCCTCCCTCAATTTCTTTTTAAAAACTTCCACAGTCCAATCAAAAGGAAGCTACCCTCTCTCTATGCCCCCAACACCTAGATAAAAATCTACTCTTAAAGAATGAGTGTTGAGCCGGGCGTGGTGGCTCACGCCTGTAATCCCAGTACTCCGAAGGCAGAGACAGGAGGATTGCTGAGTTCGAGGTTTGCCTGGACTACATAGTGAGCTCAGAGCCAGCCTGAACTACAAAGCAAGACCCTGTCTCAAAAACAAAACAAAACAAAACAAAACAAAAAAGAATGAGTGTTGATTGCCTTATAGCAAGCTATGGAGCTAAGTATATCTATCTGATAACTTTGGAAAGATTTATTGGCAGACTTTGGTTTTGATCTCTTCATGCTTACTCAGTAGAAACTAAAGAATATCCCTGTGTTCTGAAATTGCCATGAAAAATTTTTTTTTTTTTTTTTTGCTTTTGGAGACAGGGTCTCGCTTTGTAGTTCAGGCTGGCCCTGAGCTCACTATGGTGCCCAGGCAAGCCGCCGCAAACTCAGCCATCCTCCTGTCTCTGCCTCCCAAGTGCTGGGATGACAGGCGTGAGCCACCACGTCCGGCATTGTGGTATGCGGTGTTGATTGTTGGTGGGCGTGTCTCCACGCCCAGCATTATATGTGGTTACTGGGGATCGAACTCAGGACCTTGCGTTTGCGAGGCAGGCGCCGGAACCACTGAGCTAACCCTCCGGCCCGCCATGAAAAATTTTTCAAGTCAGATTTAAAGTTGGAAGAGAGTGACTAGCGTGAATACAATAAAGTGTGTAAAGGTTTGATTCTCAAGGACTATGAAGTGATACTTTCTGTAGTTCTTAGAGGAATACTTCAGGAGACTTTCACTTGTGTAACTATACATTGTAACATAAATGGCTTCACACATTCTATTTCTGTTCCCCAGAGTTTTCCTCCAGTCATACTGCCAACTAGAGGTTTTTCTCAGCCCTATTTGTAGACAGTCTATCTTTACTGTTCCATCTCTGTACTTGGAATTTCTTCTATTCCCCTAAAGCTCTCTCCCATTTAAGATTCAGGCTCTACCAGTGTTCTAGTGTAGTATGTCTGTAATTTCACTTCCCAGTAGTTTGTTACTAGTGCATACATTGGCCACATAGACTGTGTCCAACCTGTGCTCACTGGTTACTTGTAGTTGCTTTGGGTTTGTTTGCATGGATGATCATATCTTCTGGAAATACCTGTTTAACTCTTTTTCAAGCTATATCTGTATACCCTTTTGTTCTTTGCCTTATTGAACTAGTAAATACCCCCATTCCACCAGTAAGTACAGTGTTGCACAGAAGTGGTGAGGAGAGAGCCTCGTTGTCACTATTAGAAGAGAAAGCATTCAAATTCCTTTTCAGTTTTGGTTTGCAGAGGTGGTTATTATTATTATTATTATTTTTTTGAGTCGGGTCTCACTTGTAGTTCAGGCTGCCCCTGACCTCACTATGGAGCCCAGGCAAGCCTAGAAC
This sequence comes from Thryonomys swinderianus, assembly GCA_004025085.1. Classification (NCBI taxonomy): domain Eukaryota; kingdom Metazoa; phylum Chordata; class Mammalia; order Rodentia; family Thryonomyidae; genus Thryonomys; species Thryonomys swinderianus. Next base: position 9,340 of record PVIC010045459.1, read on the forward strand.
TCACAGCAATCTACCTGCCACTGCCTCCCGAGTGCTTGGATTACAGGTTTGAGCCACCAAGCCTGGCATTTGTGGTATGTGGTACTGATTGCCAGTGGGCGTGAACGCCCGGTATTGTTGTATGTTGTTACCAGAGATTGAACCAGGGACCTTGTTAGGCAGGCACTGGAACCACTGAACTAAATCTCCGGCCCAGAGGTGGTTATTATTAATGGATATTGAGTGTTACCAGTGTTTCTTTATTGAGATTATCTGTTTTTGGTTTGTTTTAATTAATACAGTAATTGTATAGGTTGAAGCTGACCTTGCAGATACTTCTGGGGCAAACCCCACTGGATCATGGTGCAGTATCCTTTCTGTATGTAATTGGATTTGTTTTATAATGTTTAGAGTTTTTTTTTTTTTTGAGACAGGATCTCGCTTTGTAGTTCAGGCTGGCCCTCAGCTCACTATGTAGCCCAGGTAAGCCTCGAACTCAGCAATCCTCCTGCCTCTGCTTCCTGAGTGCTGGGATTACAGGCGTGAGCCACCATGCCCAGCACTGTGGTATGTGGTATTGATGGCTGGTGGGTGTGAGTCACCACACCCAGCATTTCCTATGGTTACCAGGGATCGAACTCAGGACCTTGCGCTTGCGAGGCAGGGGCTGGAACCACTGAGCTAAATCTCCAGCCCTAGAGTTTTTTTAATTAAAAAAGGTGGTGTGTAGTTTTCTACTCTGCTTTTGTTACTGGTTAATGGTGGCCTCATAAAAAATGTCTCTTCTGGAGAATTTGTAGAATAGGCCCCATTTCTTTCTTAGATGTTTTGTACTTTTCAGTGTTAGAGTCATCTGGGCCTGGAGTTTCTTTTTAACCATGTATTTAACTTCTTTAATAAAAAATGTAAGGCTTTTGAAGATGCCCTTTCTGCAGTAAGCTTTGGTGGAATGTGCCTTTCAAGGAATATGACTGTTACATTTATTGAATTTATTGCATAAAATTGTTAAATTTCCATAGAAGTTCATTTTTTTTTTTTTTGCCTTTCCGCATCACTAGGGATTGAACTGCAGAGCCTCATATATGCAAAGCAAAAAACTTTACTAGTGATATACCTAGTCCTTATGAGAGTTTTTTTTGTTTTTTTTTTGAGATAGGGTCTCGCTTTGTAGTTCAGGCTGGCTCTGAGCTCACTGTGTAGCCTAGGCAAGCTTCGAACTCAGCAATCCTCCTGTCTCTGCCTTCCGAGTGCTGGGATTACAGGTGTGAGCCACCACACCCGGCATTGTATGTGGTTACCAGGGATTGAACTCAGGACCTTGGGCTTGTGAGGCTGGCACCGGAACACTGAGCTAACCCTCCGGTCCCTTATGAGAGTTTTTACGTTATACTGTGTTGTAATTTGACTCTCTTCCAATCACTTTACTGTAGTTTTGATAATTTAGCCCAGAGCATTTAAGACATTTTTGTTTCTAGAACCATAGAAAATTTGAAGAGCATAGCAGATTTTATTAATACTGTGCTGAAGGTGTCTGAGTTTAATAATTCAAGATAATAGATAAGATACTAGAATGACTAATTTAGATTAATGATACCCATTTATAAAAAGGATTAAAGGCTTTTCAGTTACTTTGTTTGCTTTTGTGACTCAAGTAATGTTCTCTTGGCCAGGAGCCTCAGTCAAACCTAGTGCTGTAAAGCTTTGTGTGACTGTAGAAATATATATATATATATCTCCACTGTGTATAGTACAGTAGCTACTTGTAATTTCATCTAACTTTAAAGTAGCCATATGTGGCTATTAGATCATCAGAACAAAACAGGTCTACCTCTTAGCTCCTTTTTATATATAAAACCTCTTTCTAGGGTCTTCTAAATCTCAGTTTATCATAAGCTTCTGGGAGAAACTTCACCCTATTGAGTCACCGTACAGAGTGAGAGAGAGAAGGCTGCAAGTTGGAAAGAACATGATACCTCAAGTGATCGTTAGATTTAGTGCATAATTATAATGTCAGTGAGTAACTTGATAAAGTTACTAAACCTGTGATATGCTCAATGAAATAAAGGAAAGGGAATGTCAGTTGTGATCATAACGTGTGTATGAAATGTACCAGTAAAATCAATTTAAAAATTTTTAAAAAGAAAGGAGGGGGAGAGACTTCCAGGGTTGGGTTTTTTTTTGTTTTTTTTTTTTTTTTGCTCTTGAGACAGGGTCTTGCTTTGTAGTTCAGGCTGGCCCTGAGCTCACTATGGTGCCCAGGCAACAAACCGCCGCAAACTCAGCAATCCTCCTGTCCCTGCCTCCTGAGTGCTGGGGTTACAGGCGTGAGCCACCACACCCGGCATTGTGGTATGCGGTGTTGATTGTTGATTGTGGAATGCGGTGTTGATTGTTGATTGTGGTGTGTGGTGTTGATAACCGCATTATATGTGGTTACCGGGGATCGAACTCAGGACCTTGCGCTTGCAAGGCAGGCGCCGGAACCACTGAACTAACCTTCCGGCCCCTTCCAGGGGTTTTTAAGTAGGATGAATTCAATGAGTTAGAAGTTGTACATTTAGTGACCAAACCCAACAAGCTGTTGGTTGAATCCTTAGAATTTGACTTGTAGACCAGCACAGAACTACAAAGGAAACTATTCAGAGATCCCACCTCTGAATTTATGCTTTAAAAGAAGAAACTCTTTGCCACTGTTTTACTTCCACTGCTCTGGATATCCAGAAAGCTAATACTAGACTAGAGAAGATGTAAAAAATATGGAAGTAATTCTCTGGGGATTTTTTTGTTTGTTTGGTTAATGACAAACTTAGTGAACTGAATCAAAACATTTTTATTGGAAGCTCAAATTATTAAGTGACAGCTGGAGGTTGATTGACCTTTCTAAGAACATAAATTGTCTTACAGAGACATAGAGATAACAAAATTATACTAATCATGGTATGTAATGGAGTAGAGTCTATCATATGTGATATAAATATCCTTACTTTTCATTACAGATCCAGGATGAGAAGACTGATAAGAGAAGCAGCTGAATAGCTATAAAATGCCCAAATCTGGGTTCACAAAACCAGTGCAGAGTGAGAATTCTGACAGTGACAGCAATATGGTAGAGAAACCATATGGAAGAAAGGTACGTAACTAAAAGATATTTTTTGTATGTGTGTTTCCTGAACTGAGAAAGGGATACATGGTTGAATATTTTTAGTCATTACTCATAAAATGAAAGGCAGTGTGAATACCAGATGTGTTCACTCTTCGTTACTGAAACAAATAACTGACATAACTTTCAAAGAGAGCTTATTTTGGAGGTTTTGGACTTTTGCTGTGGAAAAGCAGAGCAGGCAAATAGGGAGCTCAAGAAGATGCAGGGTCCTTTATGTCTTAGCCTAGAAGTGAGAAAGAGAGGTAAGAAGAGCTATCCCATTATCCCTTTGGGGGAACAACCTCATTACTACATCCTAAAAACTGTCCCGCTCCTTTTAGTTCTAAGTTGGAGGCGAGCCTTTAACCCCATTGGGGGCATTCTAGATCCAAATATAGTACCAGACAAATCCAAGCCATTTACTTATGCCGTTTAAAAATAAATATAATTCCTGAGGGTACGGGTGTTTTTCACTCCCTGAGATGACCACAATTACTAAGTGAAACACAACTACCAAGATAGTACAATTAAGAAATAATATTTGAGATTATTAGGCCAAAAAAATCTAAGATCTTACCGTCATGTAGCGTAGCCCTTGATGACAAAACACAATACACAATAGTTATTCTGTTTTGCAGGTCTGTACCGTGTGAGTACACTTAACTTTTTCATCCTTGGTGTCTCTCTCCAAAATAGAAAGCAGTAGTACCTTAAAGAATTGTTAAAGAAAAGTAACAGATAGTGCTTAACACAAGGCTAGGCACATAGTGCATGCTGAGTAAGGGTTACCAGTTTTTGTTATTACTAATCATTGCCGGGCACCCTTGACTCTTCTTAGCCTATCCTTCTCTATTCCTATTTAAACATCACTACAGTTGTCTGCAAACTTATCTCTGTATCACTGGTCTCTCCTTACTTGCTTTTATATATGTCTTTGAATTTGTTTTTAAAAGACTTCTTAAAAGGTGCTTTTTACTGAACGACATCTGAGGTGTTCCCAGTTTCCTGCTGATAGATCTGTGCACCCTTTATCACAGCCAGGGTTAGAGTCTTTCTTTCTCTCACTGTAAGAAGCTACTACTTGCCAACTGCAGCTGGTCCCCATTCCTGTACCACCTCTAAGCTGCCCCCAGAAGTGCTTCAAAACACAAGAAGGATAAGTTTTCAAACGTCTTCTTTCCCAAATTATTTTAGTTTTCAGGGTGCTTGTCATGGCCATATAAATTTTAGGATTAGTTTTGTTAGTTTTTGCAAAATAGCAGATCTGCAAGAATTTCTACTAGGGCTGTGATAGGAATTTTATTGAATCTCAGCTCACTTTGGATCGCATTGCTGTCCTAGCAGTATTGTCTTCCAATACACAATGGAATCTCTCCCCATTTACTTTTCAGTCTCCCTAAGCAAAACTCACTAGTTCTCAGTGTACAAATCCTGTGTTCCTACTGTTAAATCATCCATAAACTTTTTGTTTCATTTTGTTTTGCTTTGTTGGAGGCGGGGTCTTGCTATGTAGTTTAGGCTGGCCTTGAATTTGTGATCCTCCTGCCTCAGCTTCCCGAGGGCTGGGATTAGAGGCATGGATCCTAAAGTCTGGCTTTTAAACTTTGTTGTTGTTTTTTTTTTTTAAATATATTTTTTTGAAACAGGCTCTTGCTTTGTAGTTCAGGCTGGCCCTGAGCTCACTGGGTAGCCCAGGCAAGCCTCAAACCCAGCAATCCTCCTGCCTCTGCCTCCCAAGTGCTACAATTACAGGTGTGAGCCACCACACTCAGCATTGTGATATGTGGTACTGATTGCTGGTGGGCGTGATTCACCACACCTGGTATTGTTGTATGTGGTTCCTGGGGATCAAATCAGAGACCTTGCGCTTGCTAGGCAGGCACTGGAACCACTGAGCTAAATCTCCGCCCCTAAAAATAATTTTTGAAGTATTAAAAAAATCACAAAAACTTCTGTTCATGTAATGATTTCAAACACAGTTTTATTTTACATAGGGTATAACAAGTTGCTGGAGAACCTGCCTGATTACTTTTAACTCAGGTAGCACGGAATAATTTATTACATAGAGACATGGGAAAATGGGCAGTGTTGGGTTTTTTTTAAAAGATCTTTTATTCATAACAGAGGTTCTTTTCTTTTCTTTT
>PVIC010045460.1:0-14645 GCA_004025085.1 Thryonomys swinderianus
ACGCCCAGGGGTCGGAGTCGGTCGGAGGTAGATCCGTGCCCGCGTTTATCGTGGCCGAAGGTACAGTAGCTGAGTTAGGGATTCACTCCGGAGGTCAATGAACCCATGAACATAACATTCATCCGTAAGGATGGTAAAGTCATGTCATTCTCTGGAAAATGGATGCAGCTGATGATCGTGATGTCAGACAAACTCGGGCACACACGCACGGCCTGTTTTCTGTCCCACGCGGAGGAGAAGGGAGAGGAGGCCCTTTCGCCCGGGCGAGGGGGTGCGGAGGGGAGCGCCGGGTGCCAAGAACGCCTAAGAGGGACTGGGAGCCCATCGCGGCGGGCAGCGAGGGCGGGCATGGTATGGGGAAGGAAAGCATCACAATAAACTCATGGTTTCATAGAATTACTTATAAAAGATCACACACACAAGACACACTTCTTGCCCCGGGAATCTCTTCTTGACCAAAGGTAGTAGCTTTGATTTTACCATTAAAGGCATTTACTTCCACGAAGAGAAGACGTTTAAGAATGCTTTCTCTCTACCCATAGGAACTGCTCTTCATAGGCTTTTGCAGACAACTTGAAACTTTTTAAAAGAGATGCTCAGTGACCCCGGAGTCTACTTGGTGCGTTAATTTGTGTTAGTCTTTTTTGCTTGTTTACACCTGGTGAAAATCCATAGAGAGTTAGATGAGCCGAAACACACTAACTATAATCGAAGATTTAAAATAAGTTTTCTAGCAGGCCAAAGTGGGAGGATCCTGCAGCGCTTCAGCTGGCACGTGTGTGCAGAGGGTCATTCACAGCTGAGAGGAGAGAACACCTGTTCTCACTTAGATCCCTTGAAAAGAGGTTATAAGAGGGAGAATTCTGCCACCTTCCTCAAACTTTCTAATGACTTCCAGGTGATAAAAAAATTGAATTTTTATCAAAAATCTCTGTCCTCTACTGAATTTCTCTATTCATAGAATCCCTGTGCTTCAAGAACTGGAATTAAATTTTCCTCATCTCTTTTGGGAAATAAAATTGTTACAACCATATTTTTGATGGCTCCAAAGTCACCTTTACTTTACTATAATTATTTTCTGGAAACCAGTTGCATATGCATTTTATGAGTGAAATACAACTTTGACTATTTCTAGTGAACCTACTGTTCTCCAGCCTTCAAATTTTATTTTGATCTTTACTCTGAGAAGCTATTGGCCTGTATGTACTAACGAAAATATTCCACACGTATGAAATATTGTCACTATTCCTATCATATTTTCTGCTTGCTATCTAAGCATCATAGAAATCAACGAAATCATCACAAGTTCCTAATTCTTCATCTTATCATTGGAACAAGAAAAAAAGATATTTGCTACAATAAAAGTATGCCTCTCAGATACTTTGATTCAATCTCATAGTTGAATTATTACATCTTGCTGCCTCTGATGTGACCTTCCTCTGCACTTCAAAATTACACATCCACTTTTTCACAAAACATTAAAAGTCCTCCATTTATATTGCACCCATATGTTTCCTTAAGGATCTGATATTGGTTTTTGTACAAAAGAAATGTTACATTGCTCATATTTTTTACAAAATAAGAAGAGCAGAAGAAACCAATGAATCTCTCAAGCGAGCTTGAAGTGAGTTTTGTTCATAGTCTTCCATGTTTTTGATCTGAATCTGTACCACCTGTTGTGGGACACACCTTCGACAAGGGAGTTGCGGATGGATGTGGGTGTGGCTTGGATCAGAGAAAAGACATCAGAAAAGTCTCACTTGAAAAAGCTGAGTTCTTTTTTTTTTTTTGCTTTTTGAGATAGGGTCTCGCGTTGTAGTTCAGGCTGGCCCTGAGCTCACTGTGGTGCCCAGGCAAGCCGCCATGAACTCAGCAATCCTCCTGTCTCTGCCTCCCGAGTGCTGGGATGACAGGCGTGAGCCACCACATCCGGCACTGTGGTATGCGGTGTTGATTGTTGGTGGGCGTGAGTCTCCACGCCCAGCATTCTATGTGGTTACCGGGGATCGAACTCAGGACCTTGTGCTTGCGAGGCAGGCGCCGGAACCACTGAGCTAACCCTCCGGCCCAGAAAGCTGAGTTCTTGTCCTGGGCCACTCAGAAGCTACCCCCAACAGAGGAGTCTTCTGGCTTTCAAGGCTCCTTAGCATTGTAGCCACCAGAGCAGAAAATGGACACCGCCCTCAATCACTAGCTTTCGAGTTCACTGTCTCTTTGCTTTTCTGGAACTACTGAAGACATAGTCAATTTTGTTCTTTTTATGGAAAATACAAGAAAGTGTACTTACTGTTATCCACAAGAGCAGCAAAACTCTCTTCTCATTTGCCACGTGCCTTCTTCTCATGACTAGCTTTGAAATTCTTTTTTAAATCAGTTATTTCTGATAAATACTAAATAGAATGTATGGTACAGCTACTATTCTTTATCAGCTGCTTAAAATCCTATAGACTGTAATATTTCTGATGTAGTAAGAAATATAACAACAACAACAAAACTTCTACAGGCCGATCCTGTGTGAGTAACTAGGAGCGGGCCTGGGCCACTTCCTTAGAAGACGGGGCGCTAGTGAGATTAGTTCCAGAAGAGTTTGGTTGTGTTAGAGACACAAGTTACCTGATTTGACGAGTGAGTTTTATGCTGTTGATGCTCCACCTGAAATGAAAATTATAGGAAATTAAAATATTGACTAAAAATCGGGACAACTACTGAGAGATTACTTTTGGTCAAAGATCTTGTCAACATTTGTGCAAAAACCCAAGACCATCACTGGAGTTATCATTATTTAATCGAAGTCTAAAAGTTTAGAAGTGGAAGCAAGACGTGAACTTAGGATTCAGTCTTGTCTCTTTTGAGATTTGAACCCTCAAACTGTCCATTTCTACATAGAGACAAATAAAATGATACATCTTTGACTAGCAGTGTTGGCTACATGAGATAATACCATTAAATACCAGTAGCGTTGTCAAAGGGTTGGATGGTGTGATCAGACTTGTAACTCACTGAGTCTGAGGTACTTGAAATGGCTGAGCGCCCATGCCTGTGTCCGTACCTAGCTTCATATTTTGACATTTACACAGATGTGGCTATCAGACATATGTTATATAAAACATGGGCGCTCAAAAGTTAAGTGAAAACCTGATGTACTATGAATCTTCTGCACTTCTCTGCTGCACTCACAGAAAACAAAAGAAAGACAGATTTCCTCTTGTGTTTCCACATGGAAGAGCCTGGGCTACTTTGACATAACTGAGTTATATGTAGTTTCAGCACCTGTAGATCACTGCACTAGTAGCCTCCTCAGTTTTGACGATTAGAAGCTTCATGGTGCCTCTTCAGTTATTCAAACACTCTGTTTTGTTTTTCTGCTCAGGTATCCCCTGATGGAACAGCATCCTATACCTATACACCTTTGTTCCTTTTCATCTGCCTTGAAACCGGCCAGCGTCGTGTCCCAAATCCCTTATGATCCCTCTGTGTGCACTCAATTACACCGAAAAACTAATTTGCACTAAGTTTTTAATGGTCCGTTTTACTGCCCTTTGGAGGAGTCATATTTGTCTACAATACCAAGCCCAAGTAATATGGCCAACTTGGAGAAATTACAGTACTGTTGGAGGACAAGACTAATGAAAACCGTTTTGCAGAATGAGCCACACTTATCTATCCTGCTGGATCGCTTCAAGTGGTGGGGGGAGGAAGAAGAGCTTTTTATCAGGAAACTTTTAGGAGAAAGGAGTTGATACATTTGTGTCTATTTTGAGTTCACAGAGAATTCACAACATGGGTCAGCTTTTCTCTAAGGCAAAATCTCACCATCAACCTTAACATATTGAAATACTCCAATTTCACTCCTCACACCCAGAAATTTTTCAGGTCTTTAAGCCCTGACCTGGGCTTTTCCCCCATTGTGTTCTGTTATTTATCTTGCTATCAAATTGCATTAATTCTTCAATAATCTTTAAAAATTGTTTCCTCAGGGTGTGTGGGGTTTCAGAAAAATAGAATGAGAATGTTATTACACAGACTTTCATCTCAGTAAAAATTCGAAAGTAAGAGGTGCTTTGGAAGGTAGTTGCTATTAATTTGCATCTGAGCTATATGCACTAATAAACTTGAACATTTTTGCTTTAAAGAATCTGGAACACAAAATTTATTGAACATGGATACTTGTATATTACCTCTTGGCTTATGTGGTATACTGTCTCTCACGCTAATGCGTTCCTTTGTCTTTCTCATGAGGTTTGATTCTCTTTCGATCAAAGAATGCTATCATTCTTTCATCACTCTGTGAACAGCTGTTGCTTAATTTTTTCCACTTTTATGATCACTTTGGTTACATTAAGGGAAGACAAGATATTTAATTAGAAGTAGGGAACAATCATTATCTGCATGTGGGTGAAAAAGAAGGTGGTATTAAACTCTGACAGCAATTTTAAATGGAGCAAATGATCCATTATAAGATTTAGAATATTTTGCACATTATATAGTATTAGCCTCTATTTAATATCATTGATGAGAGTGTGTATGGCTTAGTGGGTGTATTTGAGATTAAAAGACAGTCAAAACTGTGCTGTCATGTTCACTTTATGACAATTTTATTGTACTACATCATTGTACTACTTCTTATATATCTTATAAAACATGCAGAAATATCTATATTTGATTAAAGTTTTTACATCCCAAGGTGAAATGTCATTTATCAGGACAAAATCACCCTACAGATATACAGTTCTCTAAAATATTACGTTGATATAAAAGTTGTGAGTAGAATGGTAAAATAAAATGGTAATTTTTGTTTTAAAAATTATTATTTAAATTATATCTCAGTATTAGTTTAATTTAGCAGAGCAAAAAGGTCTGTGGCTTTAAAAAATATTTTATTGTATCCTATATTCTTCATGAATCTATTACATTTTCAAACTCCAAACCAGTCTATATAGGGAATTTGTCGGTATCTGATTTACCCAGAGATTTAATTTTCACTGGCAATAATTCCTTAACCATGGGAGCTTGACATCTTGCTAATTATGCAGTTTATCTGTGGAATACAAATAATGGATTTTAAATATTGTAGTCCCCCCCAGGAATGATATATTTCATGATCACAAAAATCCTAGGAAGTTTTCCTTCTTTGCCCTTTCTTTGCCCATGAGTAAGCACAGCTGTGGTTATTAAAATATTGGGGGGAAAAGTAATCCCCAGTACTAGCCCTGTTGATCGTAGGAATTAAGCAACACTTGCTTTGCAATAAAACCAGCTGCTAGGGCATCACAACACAAAAATTTTCTGCCCAGATTTCTGTTCGAGACAAGAAGACTAAAAATATGTAACAGTATATTTGCCATTTCAATTTGTCAAATAGAAGAAATGTTTTCTGTTTTACTTCTATTTTCTGGAAACAATATATTGTTGCAAATTGAATTAATAATGCATCTGTGTGGTGACACACGCGTAAACTGTCATTAGTTAGCTAAGATATATTCATGTGGATATTCTGAATATGAAATGCTTAAGCAGCTACAGCTTCCAGAACACCTGCACTGAAGCACTGAACTGTTTGCTTAATGGTGTTCCTAAACAGTGTCAGTGTGTCTAGTTTTGTTTACCTGGTAGAAAGAGGTGGTGACTTTTTATTCATTAACTTTATTGGTACATTTTAGGTCTATGTTATGTTCATATTCATCATTGGGAATTTTTATCTGTACATGATATATCTTGTTTTTCACCCATTTCCTTACCCTCCATTCAACACCTCTGCTTACCATGTTTATAATTTTTTTCCTTTTTTCACATATCTTTTCTTTATTTCTTTTTCCTACTCCCTCCCTATTTCTCCTTTGGAACTTTTATTCCTATTTTACATTTTATTTAATGTATTTTGGACCTCATTTACAGTTTTCATTTCTTACACCACAGAAACTGTTCAGTATCTACAAGTGTGCCCTATGTATTTCATTTAAGAGTATGGCCTTAGTGTGTATAAATTTAACTATAAATATCTCTAGTTATCTCTTGTTTATGGCTGACTTTATTTGAAAAAATAAGCACATCTTCTTTACCCAGTCACCTGTAGATGGGCATTGGGGCTGTTACCAAGATTTAGCTATTCCAAACTGAGCCGCTATAAACATGAGTGCACATGTATTGTTATAGTATGATGCTTTTAATTATTTTCAGAAGATACCTAGCAGGAGAATAAGTGTGTCCAATGACACCTCTAATTCTAGTTTTTTGAGGAATTTCCACACCGATCTCCACAGTGGTTGCACCAGTCTACATTCCCACCAACAGTGGAGAAGGATTCCTTTCTCCCTTACAGCATTTGTTGTTGGCTGATTTCATGATAGCAGCCATTCTTTCTGGAGTGAGATGGAATCTCAGTGTTGTTTTCATCTGCATCTCTCAAACAACCAGCAGTGTTGAACATTTCTTCATGTTTCTTAGCTGCTTTTACTTCATCTGAAAAATGCCTGTTCATTTCAGATGCCCATTTTTGAATTGGGTCTTTAAATTGGGGGGGGGGGCTGAATTTTTGGGTGCATTATGTATTATAGATAGTAGACTTTTGTCTGAGGAACAGCTGGTGAAATTTTTTCCCACAGTGTGGGTTGTCTCTTTACTCTGTTGGAGGTTTCTCTTCCTGTATAGAAGAGAGATGGTGGCTTTGAAACTCGTCTCCTCGTAATGTTAATCAAGAAAACCATTGTTACCGATCCAAATTACCAGAATAGTCTACAAGTAAAAGTTAATTGTTATCTTTCAAATTAAGGAAGTGAAAGATGATCACATTGATCATCTGGACTTCTTAAGATGCTCATATTTACATCTGTTATACACACTTTCAGTCAGCTTTTGATGATGTTGAATTATTTTGGAGTTTCTTAGCCATTCAGATGCATATTTCACAAGCATTTCATACACTTTGTAGATGTCCATTCTGTTGATTGTTTCCAGTTTTCCTTTTTTGCCCGTGAGTAAGCACAGCTGTGGCTATTAAAATATTGGGGGGAAATTAATCCTCTATTAAATGGAAAAATCCTCTATTAAAAGGAAAAATGTGGCTATTAAAAAATTGGGGGGAAATTAGCCCTGTTGATCACAGGAATTAAGCAACACTTGCTTTGCAATAAAATCAGCTGCTAGGGCATCAAAACACAAGAATTTTCTGCCCAGCTTTCCGTTCGGGACAAGGAGACTGAAAAAAATATAATAGTATCTTTGCCACTGTTCAAATTCATCAAATATCTGAGGTATGACAATCAAAAGGATCACAAACTCACTTAGATAAGACAGTTACAAAATTTTAAAGAAAACAAGTGCTAGAGAGGAGCAAAAGAAAAGGGGCCCTGGTACCTGTGATTCAGAGGGTCAGTTAACAAAGAATTAAGAAAACAGCATGGAGGTTAAAGATAGAGCCAGCACAGGATCCAGTCACCCTACAAGTAAGTATTTATTCAAGGGAAAAGAAATAAGGATAGAAAAAAGGCAGCCACACTATCACTATTCATATAGCTAAAAATGAAAACAGGATAAATGTTCAAAATTGACAATACAAAGGATGATGCATACACATGAGTAAAACAGTACACAGCCGCTAAAATAATTAAAGGACATCACTGACGTGAACATGGATGGACCTGAGATCATTGTATCGAGTGAAATAAGCCAGGCATAGAAAGACAACTTATTGCATGACCTCACTCCCACGGGTAATTTGTGAAAATTTGAGTTCAACGAAGTTAAAAGTAGAATGGCTACCAGGATCACTATCAGTGAAGAACAGACAGTAACCTAATCTCTGGATTCTGCATTACAGACAGACAGACAGAAGCAAGAAGTTCTTGTGTTCTATTGCACACAGGATAACTCTAGATAACAGTGATGTGCTATACTGTGATATTCATGCATAATGGAATACTACAGTGCCATAAAGAAGGGGAACCTTATCATTTTAGGTAAATGGATGCACCTTGAGTCTACAGGTTTTGGCAAAGTAAACTAGGAATGAAAGTACACTTAACTCATGGTTTCTCTTATTTGAAAAAGCGACATTATAAATAAAGAAAAAAGATATAGTAGGAAATAGAGAAATAGATCTTTTTGAGAAAGGGAGGAGCTCAAGAAATGGAGCATAAGGGAGGGTAGAAAATGAAGGAAGATGAGTTTTGTACCTGTGCCAGGTCCACACAAGGAATGAAAACACCATGCACTGCAAATATATATTTTTAAAAAAAGTTAAAAGAAAATATATCAAAAGTTTTCAGCACAAAAACTGATGTGTTAGAGGAGATAAACACATTTATCATGGTTTAAATATTAATGTATATGTATATTGAAATGTTAGATCTACTTCATTAACATATAGAATGTTTAAATTTTTATGTATCAGTGTAAAACGTTTTTTATTTAAAAAGGGTACTGCAAAATATTGAGAAAGTTATGTAACAGATTGGTAAAACTTTTAGAATTTAAAAATAATAAAATAATCTAGAAACAGATGAGTGAAGAAAATTAATTAGGCAATATTAATAAATACACAATATGGAATGGATCATGGAATAATTTTTAATCTTGCTAACACTTTTTAATAATTAGGCAGAGGGAAGGCACATTTATAATTCTGAACAGAGTTTAGGTTTGCATTTAAAATTTTATGGTACCTTTTTAAAAAAGACATATAAATCAGGCATGATGGTGCAGGCTTTTATTTCCAGCTACTCAGGAGGCTGAGCCAGGAGGAGCACATGTTCAACCTGAAAATCTTTATGTGTTCCTATCTCAGAATTTAAATCAATAAACTAAAAAGGACTGGAGGTATACTTGATTGATAGACACTTCTAGTCCTGAGCCCTAACACTGGCATAAGATTAAAGAAAAAATGAATGTATACATAACCTTTGAAATAGAAAAATATTAAGGTATGAAAAATAAAATCACTCAAGCCAAAGATAGCAAATTTTGGAAATAACTGCATGATTAGTCACAAAAAGTTCAAACAATAAATTCTGTAATTTAAGTACTGAGATAGAATTGAAAACACAGGCAGTGTTTAGCCCTCAGTAAGGGAATAGTCATATGGACCTATAAAATTTGAAACAAAAGAAGTCAAAATTATACACACGCAAATACTAACACAAAGAAAAATAGTATAAAGACTAAACTCAGCTAACTTGGAAAGCTGAGACAGAAGATTTTCAAATTCAAACTCAGTTTAGGCAATTTAGTGACAGTTTCAAATTAAAATTAAAAATTAAAAAGGCCTGTTGGATATGGTGGCTCATGCCTGTAATCCCAGCACTCAGGAGGCAGAGGCAAGAGGAATGCTGATTTTGGGGCTTGCCTGGGCTACATAGTGAGCTCAGGGCCAGCCTTTCTCTACAAAGAGAAGCCCTGTCTCAAAAATAAACGAACAAACAAACAAAAAACTGAAAAGGCCTGGGAATAAGTTCAGTGGTAGAGCATTTGCACAGCCTGTTCTAGACCTGGGTGCATTACCTACTACTGCAAAAACAAAGGAAAGAAAACAAGACATCCTAAAACATCCTAAGCAAAACAAACAAAATAGTATAAGCACAACAAGAAAGAAACAAAAGCTGGAAAGATATAATGTATTTCTAGATAGTAGGAGGGTAATTACCCAGGAGAGAATTTCTATTTATCAGGAAATTGCCATAGTATAAAACCAAAATAAAGAGCGAGGGGAGAGAGGGGACAAAAAGAATTAAGATGTGTTTTGTAGCTGGGTGTGGTGGCTCACGCCTGTCATCCCAGCACTCGGGAGGCAGAGGCAGGAGGATTGCTGAGTTCCAGGCTTGCCTGGGCTACCTAGTGAGCTCAGGGCCAGCCTGAACTACAAAGCGAGACCCTGTGTCAAAAAAAAAAAAAAAAGATGTGTTTTGTACATGTACTGACTTCCCACGGTGAATGTAATTATTATGTACTGCAAGTCTATGTACAAATAAAATAAAATAATCTATATTATTACATAACCTCGAACTGTACCAACTATAAATTGGCAGAGTTAAAAAGATATATTTAAAAATCATTGCAATAGCTTACTAGCAGCTTTTAGGAACAAGACAGGCATACAACATAAGTAAATAAAACGTTTGAACAATATAAATGATAACTTTTACCTAGTGAAAGTACTTTGTACCACTAATAAAAGAAAAATTTTACAAGCACTACTGAGATATTGTAAATATATACATAAATACATATGAAAATTGATACCTCTTTGGCCATAAAGTAAGATAAAAAATATTGGTACAATTGATGTTACCATAAAACTACATTTCTGACAAAAAATACAGTTAGGTGGAAAATAATGAGATGTAAACAATAAAACTACCTCCATAAAAGCATCACTCATGTGAGTGCTGTAAATCACAATAGTAATTAAGTTGTATAAAAGACCAGAGAATCTTAGAAAATTAGTATTGCAAGGAAATACAAGATAATAATACTGCTTTTCAGAGCTTCTGAATTAAAAGTATAGGAGGAAAAATAAAAACTTTCAGTACTCAGAGAAGAAAATAAGAAAAACTGAACAATGGTCTTGTTATTATAGCAGATTGTCACACTTTACATGACGTTAATAGTTAAAAAGCAGATCCATTAAAATGTTTGTAATTACCTTTAAACTATGTGAAAGAGATACGTGTGACGTGATGTTTTCCACAGCCGCACGAGGGTCCCATCACCACAGGTATATCACTGTGTGTACCCAGATACTCCAACATCCGAAAAATCTCAATTATCAAGGACTTCTAGTTTCAGATATTTTGGACACCGACATTAAACAAGAGCAATGTAAACGCTGACTCATTATTTAGGTTATGACAAGAAAATCAATTTTTGTATGTCCACAACAGTGCAGTCTTTCTCAAGCATTTCAGCCCATGGTTAGTGGGCTCAGGGGACACAGACAGAGCTCACAGATAACAGAAGCATTGCTAATTCTTTGGAAAAGTTTTAAAGAAAATTCATGTAGTGGCCCAGGATGTTTGGGTCAGAAAATATATCTCTTGTGAGGTAGTTTCAGTTTGTGAAAAAGTTAGTGTTCATTTTAATTCTCTCTGGTCAAATTATTATAGACAAAACAAAGGAATAAATGAGAAGATGTGAGAAAATACAAGGGAGAAATTTAAAAGATATATTGGAACAGGGCTGGAGGGTTAGCTCAGTGGTTCCGACGCCTGCCTCGCAAGCGCAAGGTCCTGAGTTTGATCCCCGGTAAACACGTACAGTGCTGGGTGTGGAGACTCACTCCCACCGGCCATCAATACCACATACCACAGTGCCAGGCGTGGTGGCTAACGCCTGTCATCCCAGCACTCGGGAAGCAGAGACAGGCGGATTGCTGAGTTCAAGGCTTGCCTGGGCTCCATAGTGAGCTCAGAGCCAGCCTGAGCTAAAAAGCGAGACCCTGTCTCATAAAAAAAAAAAAAGATATATTGGAACAAATGTTCTTATCGAAATGGTATACATTGTATTTCTTAACATTAATTTCCCCTCTCCCTCCCTCCTTTTCTTTCTTCCCTTCCTTCCTCTCCTCTTTTCTTCCTTCCTACTTTCAAAACAGCTTTTCAAAACACTTAAGTCTTGTTATAGCATAGAAAGTATAGCATAACTATAAAATAAGGTATCATAGGCTTAAGGAATTCAATAACACTCCATTTACCTGAAATTATGTTTATTAACTTTGACTCAGTAAAATAAAGAAGTTTAACAAACATTTCGCAGTGTTCTGTTACCTAACTTATGAGAGTGACCGTGATTTCCTCATCCCCAAACTATTACTACATAATATTCACAACCTTCAACATAAAAATATGCACCATATAGTCATAGTTAATTGGAAAGGCAGTTAAAGGTTTAAAACTAAGGAACAGTGTAGAACAAAAACATAAATCTGTAAGAGTGTTCAATGAACTTTAGAGGGCAAATTTTCTAGAACCTAATACAAGACCAGTGTTCAAATAGAGTCTTGTACATGTCCTGTCATTATATGGCCTGACAGTGGCCCAGACTAAAATTTCTAAGGAAACTAAGTTCGATCTAGTGTTAAATTATACAGATGCAGATATATTGAATTTCTGAAGAAAATCAGGTGTCACTTGCATCACAGTAGAAAAATCTCCACCCCATTTTATAAGGGAATTATATTTTTATCTGGTCCATACATCTATTCATCTAGTTTCTATACACATTGGTCTATTGTTATCTAGATGCCTTTTTTTTACCCACATCAACACTCTTCGTAGAAGTCACTATTTTAATCATTATTCCGTCTCAATTAATTGCCAATGCTGCTGAGAAACACCTGGTCAAACATTGATCTGTATGCAACTGATTAGAAGTTTCCTTAAAAGGCAGTGCACTGTCATTCATTATTAAATTTCCCTAGAAAGGATCTTTACAGCCATTTAATGGTCCAGTATTTGATTCTCTTTAATTGTTGAACTAAATGTTAATTGGTTTAAACACAATCTGAAAGAATGTTGATTGTAGGTTTTAGCTCTCTCCAGTTGGCAAAGTTATGTGGCAATATGTCTCTAAGAAGAATCTTTAAAAGTTAGTTCATAAGCTTTGTTTCCATTTTTCCCCTTTTACTATTAAATTTTCCTTTCCTTCTTTGCTTTTCCTTGCCCCTAATTCCCCCATTCCCCTTTCCCTTGGAACATTTTCTTCCAATTCACCATACCTTTATTTACAAGAGGGTGGAGATTGAAGGGAGGGCAGGGAAGCGGGAAATATAAGAACCAAGATATATCATCTTCAGGCACAAATTATCAATAAAGAATGTGATCATAATGTATTCCTCAAATGTACCAATAAATCTGATTTATTTTTTAAAAGTTAGTTCAGTGCAATCACAAACCTTGGAAGGAAAAAACTGGATATTTAACATGTTTGTACTATATGGTTCATTTTTATATTAAAATTAAAAACATGGCTGGGTGTGGTGGCTCACGCCTGTCATCCCAGCACTCGGGAGGCAGAGGCAGGAGGATTGCTGAGTTCAAGGCTTATCTGGGCTACATAGTGAGCTCAGGGCCAGCCTGAACTACAAAGCGAGACCCTGTCTCAAAAAAAAAAAAAAAAGTAAAAACATGGATGTATCAATTCACATATCCTTACCAACATAGCACATTTTTAATGAATACTAATTTATTATATGCTTGCTCTATTTATATTTTCCTTCCATATAGACACACAAATATATATATTTACCTGGTATATTAACCTGAACAATTTAGTGCTAGCTGATGGGTTGGAAAAATCTTTCTTTAAAAACACAACAATACAACTGAATAGTCGTTAACATTGTACCCAGGTGGTTTTGGGTTCAATAATGCTCAGAATTTCAGTAATAATTTAAATATAAAAATTTCTTTCAGGTTGCAATTGTATCATTTTCAACCTATGCTTGTCCTGATCACTCTGGAATTTACAAGATTCAAGGATTTACAAGATTACAAGGGGTAGCAAAGGAACAGATAAATGAGTAAAGTCATAGCTGGATGAGGTTACAGGACAGGCTATTCATCGACCAAAGCTCAGAAGGACAAGCCAATTTATTTCCAATATTTTAAAATGAGCATTCATGATTGTATTTTCCACATATAACATACATGCATAATTAAATTTAACTAATGTGTGCATCACATTACAGTGTTATCATTTTTGTGAAGACTTTACCTCCCTTTGGCATTTTAAAAACTACAGTTATATATATCTTTAACTATAGTCATCATGATGTACAATAGATAGTTCTCTTGAATTTATGTTTGACTATTGAGTTTTTTTACTACCAGAAATATTAATATCCCATAGCTGGAGTCTCTTTCAGTAGAAACCAATAAGTAATGTGCATTTTGATTGTTTTATCTATGTATAACTCTCTATATGTCATCATTCTATTTATGTGCAATAATTTTTTATGATTTATTTTATATAGTTAAATTTTGGTCTTTCTCTGACTCATAAGTGTATAGATTGGTCTGGTGTTGTGAAAAGCAAGAAGAGCGAGCTCTAGAGGGCAGATATAGACATATTAGAAGAAAATCTTCCATGGGTATTTCTCCCACAACCCAGAACTCCCTTCTGTAGACTTCTTGACAAATGATGTATGAACTGACGATCTCATTTTGCTTTTTGCAATTTGGTTCATACTCCTCAGTCGCTTTCTGATGGCTTCACCTTATTTTACAGAGTCTCTCTCCTTACCATTAGGATAGTACCTATTCATAGATGGCTGCATATAAGAAGTTCACATATATTCATGTGAACTTTAAAGGTATGTCCATACTTTTAAAGTATCTAAATAACTTAAACTGGTCTTGTGAGCAAACTTTTTCTTACATATTAGCAGAACTAATGCATTAAGAAATTTGGAAAGGTGTTAATTTTCAATCATGTATGAAAGTAATAAAGATGACATAGCAAATTAAGTTTTCAAAACAAGGATTTTCAGCATGTTTGAAATATTCAATCATCCCTAGTCTCTTATTTTCTGTAAATCTGTTATTCAAATTCATGGCTCTATTCTAATTTCCTGTTCTGACATACATAATGTATTACCTTTCTATTCTTGTGTAACAAATTATTCCCAAATTTAGAGACTTCAAACAAATATTTCT
>PVIC010045461.1:0-14623 GCA_004025085.1 Thryonomys swinderianus
AAAAAAAAAAAAAAAAAAAAGAGTGGGGATATGGGTAAAAATGAGAATTGACTGTGTCATATATTGGTACAAATTCCCCAATGTTATGTGTGAGATGTATGCAAATTGTACCAATAAAGAATGCAATTTTAAAAAAAAAGAGAATGAGAGAGAGAGAGAGAAGTGGGAGAGGGAGAGAGAGAGAGAAAGAAAATGTGATCCAGCTGTGTGTCCAAGAAGAAGTGAGTTCTGATAAATACATAGCAAGCTCTGCCTCACTTGGTATTTAGGACTGTCTACACTGGCTGAAACCTACCTTTCATAATTGAGGAAATAGGATTATTCACTCATAGATATTAGTCAGCTTTGCTGCAATAACAATCAACTCTGAGAGCTCAGTGACATATAATACCAAAGGTTGTTGACTTGCATGGAATATAGGCTACAGGTAGGCTGCACTCTGCTCCATAGGGCTTCTCAGCCCAGTATCAGGCAGCAGGAACAGTCCTCACATAGAATATGCCCATCCTAGTGCAGAGAAGATGAAAAAGACAAAACTCAGGTGCTCAAATACAGCAAATTATGTCTGCTCATGCCATCCACCAAAACATGAGACATGGCCAACCCCAAGGTCAACAAAATAAGGTATATACTCCTTCTGTGGGAGATACCATAAGCCACATGGCAATGCACAGTGAAGAGGAGAGGAAATAATTTTTAACTTCAATCTACAACTGCCATCTTCCATTGTGAAGTAGGTGGCAGACCTTACTAATTAACCCCAGCACTTTTTTTTTTTTTTTTTTTTAAGACAGTGTCTCGCTTTGTAGTTCAGGCTGGCTCTGAGCTCACTGTGTAGCCCAGGCAAGCCGCCGCGAACTCAGCAATCCTCCTGCCTCTGCCTCCCGCGTGCTGGGATGACAGGCGTAAACCACCACTCCCAGCCCCCAGCACTTTTTTTAAGAGTCCTTCTCAGCACAACAGTCCAGGCTGCTATTACCAATGATCTGAGTTTTTATTTTAAGTTGAAATCAAAGTGTTATTTTTATGTACCTCACCAGACTCTAGTAAACAGTATCTATTCCTATTTCTGAATCTTTAATTCAGCCTAGAACAAGCTTACCCTTTCCAGTCCCCATCTTGCTTAACTGGGGTCCTTGAACAACTCTCCTTTGTAGCCTGCACTAAAACCCTAAGCCATCTGCTCATCCAATAGCTTGTTCCCTAACTCAAACTAATGACATAGACATATCACCTTAGTGCTTCTCCAGCCCAGTAACTTATTAGGTGCTTGCAGATCTTCAAACAAAATGTACCTGTATGCAGGAACCAGACACCCTATTCAGTCACTAAAGAAAAACACTACCAAAAAAAAAAAAAAGGAAAAGGCAGAGACTCCAGAATTTAGGCAGAGAATTAAACCAGCAGGTAGCTAACAAGAGGAAATCAATCCTCAGACTGCAGTCCTTTAATATAGAGACCAGGAGAAAGGTAGTTCTGAAACCTCAGATTTAAGGGCTGGAAAAACATCCACATCTTTAAGGTGATTTGTGGTGTGGGAGGAATGTAAATATTTCACTTCTTCTAAATAAAAACCAGAGCAACAACCTATATTGTTACCCTAATTAAGGCAGTTAAAAGCCTTTAAGTGGCTTGTTTGTGAGTTGTGACATAGGCTCCCTTTTTAAAATCATGCCTCTCCTTCTATGACTCCTGCCATCTCCTCATCCTCTTCCTGGACACAGAAGCCATGTGAGACCCTTTGGCCCCCAAATTTTTCGGTTGGAAGAAAATAACAAATCACACGCTTAAAACATAGTTTAATCCCAAAGCTGTTTCTGAGATTAAGGAAAAGAAGATATTGCCACTACAGTGTTATGTTTCCCACCCCTAAACAGGAGTTGTGACATGACAGCAAAGGACTCAGAATTCTGCTTTCATAGCCTTGACATTTCAAAACAATTACTTAGCCGTTGTGGGATTTGGGTTCTTCCCCTGTAGAATGAATAACACTGTCTTACAGGTGGTTGTGAAAAGTGAATGAAGAGGACGTTCCTAAAAACGTCCTGCCCACTATAAAACACTTGCACAACGCTTGAAAGCCATAAACCCCCAACCACTGCAAACTACAAACCAGCCGCCCCCACAGGTGCCGCCCGCGCCCCCTGAAGAATCATGGGCTGTGAAGTCCTTTGGTGGCCACACCCTCGTGGGCTGTCACGGAAGTGAGGACTACATCTCCCAGGATGCCATGCGAAGGCTGCCGCCGATACCGCCCTCTGTTCCGCCTCTGGCGCTTGACTTCCTGGTTTGTGTAGTCCTTAAGGAATCTAGCTGGGCGGCGGTAGGCGCGAAAGAACCACACAACCCAAAATCCCTCGCGCGCGCCCTTCCTCCGCCCCTTCTGGAGTCGGAGTGCTGTTTTTGTTGTTGGTGAAAGGTGAGGGGAACAGCTGATCGTCTGTGGGGTAAGAAACTTGACCTAATTGCGGGAGGAGGGGGACCTTCTGAGGGCCACCTCACTTTCCAGTCTGTGAAAAGATAATCTAAGGGAACTGTAGGAGGGACGTGGGAGATCGTTTAGGTTTTAATACTTTACATACTGGTAAATCACCCCCGTGTTTGGGGTGTTCTTGGTTTCGAGGGGGCCCTGAGAAGGGAGGGTGCCCCCTCATTGTCCTCACTGTCTTCTGAGATCCGCTTCCTAAAGCTTAGTACGATCAGAGGAGTTTGAAAGAGCTGGAATCTTTGCTTCATCTCCTCTAGGCAAGACTTGGCCCTCACAAATCTCCCTCTCTCACCCAAATCCAAAGGCCTGTACTATGCTGAAGCCCTAAGGGGAGACTTTTCAAGATGTAGAATGCCAAGGAACTCTGAGGCCTGTCGAGTTGGAAACAGGACACAGGCGCACTTCATGTGAATGAATATCTCAGTCTGGCTACACATAGTACATACACTTAACTGCCCAGAACTTTCAGGCATGGAGAATGTTTGCAGCTGTTACGGGTTTTCTTTGTGGAAAGTATTTGAGGGCAGAGATCTTTCTATGTTTACACTCCTCCTTCCAGAATTGTATTTGGAAAAAAAAAATGGGTTAGTTTTAACAGGGATTTTTTTGGAAGAGAAAATTCAAAGAAACCTGTTGTCTTCAGTTCAGTCTCTATTTTGGAAGGAAAAGTTGCTCTTTTTTATACTGCTAGTCAACCTTTCCTTTTCCACTGTTTCTTTTTTTTTTTTTTTTTTTTAAAGTTCCTTCCCCCACCCTTTCAGCCTGGTGTGGGTTTGTGGTGTTTGGGGGCGTGCATATGACTAGTGGTGATGGCTGATTGGATGCATCAGCTGCACTGACACAGGAAGCAGATTAGTGGGCTGGAAAGGAGAGAGGAGGAGAGGCTCACAGCCCTGAGTTGAGGAGTTTTCTTAATTGTTATTATTGCTATCTGTCTTCACCCCACCCTCCTATTTTCCAATTAACTCTCTCTAGCTATTTTGGAACACCCCTTCCTCCCAACCTCATCTTATAGCATATTTTCAACTACCAGTTCAGGCAGGTGGCAGGCTTCAAGCACTTAGAATTGAAGCTAAGAGAGGAAGGAATAGTAAAGCTGGATCAACATCCATTCAAACCAGTGGTTTCTGTACCTGCTTTAGGGAAGAGTTGAAAAGAAAATGTTAGGTTCTTTTTAAACTGTTTCGTCTCTTTCTTAACATAAATGTACATCCCCATGCTTGAGACCCCTTACTTTCTGCTTGGGTCTCCCCTACCCAGGGGTGGGGGCCTTCCTGGCTCCAAGCTCCCACATTCCATCTCCCCACAGCATCATGTTCTTGCTGAATGTTTCGCTCCGCCCTTGAAGCTGCCGCCTCCAGAATTCTTGTCTTCCTGGAATAATGAAGTTGAGAGACAAAACCTGTCTTTCCTTATATCCTCCCCTTCCTTTTGTTTCTTAGAAGAGAACGGAAGCTTTCTGCTTCCCTAGAAGTCGTGAGGATAGACAGCGGGGGACTGGCAGACAGAATGAGGGCTCAGGGGCCAGGATTTGGTTGTTGGTCTCTATCCCCATTCCCAGCCATATCCCAGCCTTGAGGACTCAGTCATGCCTTTCAGAGGTTAGTTGCTATTTCAGGTGTCACAGTCCATTCCTCAGTACAGTTGAGTTGGATCAACAAGCTCAGGGTTAGAAGTGGAGACCTTCTCAGAATGAGAGGGGCCCACACCATGGCTGGTTTTGACTTCGAGAGCCAAAAGGTGTGGAGGAGGGGATAGAGAATGGAGGCTAGAATTTGGGATGCTCAAGGAGGTTAAGAGGCAAGGAGGACTGAGAAGGGCAGAGCTGGTGATACTGAGACTGGACCAGTACAGCAGGTATGCCCTCCTTTTCAGGTGAAGTGGCAGGGGTTAAAGGTGGGTCGGGTTGGAGCTGGGGGAAGGGAGGTGGGGTGGAGAGACTTTGGACATCAACCTGTTTCTTTTATAGGAGGGTAACATATCTCAAGAACAGGATGGAAGAATCATCACTAAGCCGGGCACGGTCCCGGGGTGGAGTCAACTTTCTGAATGTGGCCCGGACCTACATTCCCAACACCAAGGTGGAATGTCACTACACTCTCCCCCCAGGCACTATGCCTAGTGCCAGTGACTGGATTGGCATCTTCAAGGTATCCTTGGAACACCTTCTGGCTTGGGTTTTTGGGGAACGAATTTGTTGCGATAAAAAGAGTGACTAGGTTCTTAGATTCTCAACCTAAGTTGATAGAAGAAAGAAACAAGTCCCGAAGCCACGTGTTTAAGTACAACTCACCTTCTCCCCATCTTAGCCTGGCTCTCTCCTGACAGATCAGTGTTCCCCCTACTTTCTCTGCCTCTTCTCACCCATGCCACTGTAACGCCATCTTAGACCCTCATTCAGTCTCTCCATAGATGGTAGGTGCATTGCCTCACCTCTCACCATACCTTGGGCTTTCACAGGTGGAGGCTGCCTGCGTTCGAGATTACCACACATTTGTGTGGTCTTCAGTGCCTGAAAGTTCAACTGATGGGGCCCCTATCCACGCCAGTGTCCAGTTCCAAGGTATGAAGGAAGATGGAAAACAAGGAGGAGTCAAGGGTTTAGAAGAAGGTTTGGATGCGGGTAGTGGGCACAGAGGACAAGGAAAAATGAATGCAAGTAACTGTAACAAAAGCCAGGCCTGGTGGCACACACCTGTGGTCCTGCCTACTTGATGACTGAAGTAGGAAGACTACTTGATCGAAGTATAGTGTAATGAGAAAATATGCAACAGGCATCAGCAGATAAGGAATCGTAAGATTTTCACAGAACCAGGGACTTAGAGACAGAAGGCTCTTAGGAGAGCATATGGTCCTCCCACCTACTCAAAGGAGAACTCCCCTTACAGAACTGAAGGGTAGGCAAGAGGACAGGCAAAAGACTTGGAAAGACCTGAGTTCAAACCTCAGCTTTCATTCTTAAGGCTGTTTATCTTTGGGCAAATGACTTAACCTCTCTGGGTCTATTACCTAA
Organism: Thryonomys swinderianus; assembly: GCA_004025085.1. Lineage (NCBI taxonomy): Eukaryota > Metazoa > Chordata > Mammalia > Rodentia > Thryonomyidae > Thryonomys > Thryonomys swinderianus. The sequence goes on from PVIC010045461.1 coordinate 5,502, forward strand.
CAGTACAGGCGATTTTCTGGATTATAAAGGCAGCAAGAAGATTTTAAATGATACAAATAAAAATGTTAGCATCAAATTGGGTACATGATATGTGTTCAATAAGTGCCAGCTAGCATGTGATGATTGTTAGAGCTGGGAGTGGGTTTGGGAAAGAGGAGAGGGCCAGGTAGAGAGGAGGGAAGAGAGTATCCCAAGGAATGGATAGCCTGTGTGTGGTGAAGAGTAGAGAAACAATAAATGGGGCGGGGAGCAAAGGGCTGGAGCAAAGAACAATGGGAAATATGGCTTACTAAGGAGAAAAGGGACCTGCTGGCTCAGGAAAGCCAGGAATCATACTGGGGTCTTGGGTCTGTTCTTACAGCCAGCTACCTGCCCAAACCCGGAGCCCAGCTCTACCAGTTCCGGTACGTGAACCGCCAGGGCCGAGTATGTGGACAGAGTCCCCCCTTCCAGTTCCGTGAGCCGAGGCCCATGGATGAACTGGTGACCCTGGAGGAGACTGATGGTGGCTCTGACATCCTTCTGGTTGTCCCCAAGGCCACTGTGCTGCAGGTGAGAGAAGGGCAGAAGCCTTGCTCCTGGGCCAGGGTGAGGGGGGACAGCATTGCAGGGAGGACCTACCTGCTTCACCCTCCCCCCTCATTGATAGCCTCAGCTAAAGAACTCAGTAAGAGACAAGAAAGTGTCGCCTGTGATGCAGACAGATGTGTGGGGTGGGACAGCAAGCCACCCACAGGCCAGAGCAGTTCAGGATTTCACAAGAGCTCTTGGTGACCACCTTGTCTGAGCATTACATCCTGCCCGAGGCCTGGGGCAGTGGTGGTGCACCTATGCCAAAGAGTGTGGTTTTTCTCTTAACAGCTGTTAATGCATGAGTTGTGTTTTCTAGACTAAAACCTCAGTATTCATGTTTAATCACAGTGTTGACACTTGGTGATAAATAGTGGATTTGGGTTGCAGTTTGGGCACTCGTCTCTAAAAGGTTTGCCATCCCTGCCCTAAAGGAAGCTCCAAAGGCTGAAGGGAGGCTCCCTGAGGAACACTGAGGAGGAGAGGGAGGGACCTGCTTCCGGGGAAGGAGTCCGATCAGTTAGTTAGAGCCCCTCTGGCCCTGTCTAGTATCTGCGGCCCTGACCACATGTGCCTCTCAGCACTTCTGATGTGACTAAGGAAGGGGCTGAGGGCTAACATGGGTAAAATGCACTCTGGACTTTGAAGACTTGGTATTTAAAACAAAAGATCTTCATGACTTTTATACTGATTATATCTCGATAGAGTGTTATACATTATATATTTAGTTAGCCTGAGTTAAGCGGAATACAAGAAAAATCGATTTCACATGTTTCTGGCTACTTTTGGAGTAGTTAGTAGAAAAGTGAAACTTATATGTGGCTTGTATTATATTTCAATTGGGCCAGATAGAGAAGGGTTAAGGAGGGGAGGGGGATATTAGCAAGAAAGACTTCCTGAAGGAAGGTGAGGGCCAGGACCAGGAGGGGAGGAAGAACATCCCCAGAGCCAGAGGACGGGGCTGAGAGAGGCTCAGAAGGTAAGAGCAGGTGGCTTTTCTGGGATTTGGACAGACCCTTATCCTCTAGGGTCTGTCTATACACAAGGAGTCTACACAAGAGGAAGACAGAGCTGGGTGTAAGTGGTGCACAGGTGTAATCCCAGCATTCAGGAGACTGAAGCAGGAGGATCACAGTTTGGGACCAGCCTGAACTGCAGAACAAGATCCTACCTGAAAAATAAATAAATGAGAACAGGAAGACAATGTTTAGACCTCACCTAGGTCAGAGATGTACACCTTCACTCAGTGTTCTCTTTTCACATTCATTGTTCTCCTTTGAACCTCAGAGCAACCCGGCACACCTATAATCTCAGCACTCTGGGAGGCTGAGACAGGAGGACTATACGTTCAAACTCAGCCTGGACATCTTAGTGACTTAATGAGACCTTGTCTCAAAATATAAAAAAGGGCTGATTTAGCTCAGTGGTTCCGCACCTGCCTTGCAAACGCATTCATCCGGGTAACCACATACAATGATATGATATTGGGCACGGTGACTCACACCCACATGCAATCAGTACCACACCCCACAATGCTGGGCATGGTGGCTCACACCTGTAATCCCAGCACTCGAGAGGCGGAGGCAGGAGGATTGCTGAGTTTGAGGTTTGCCTGGGCTACATAGTGAGCTCAGAGCCAGCCTGAACTACAAACTGAGACCCTATCTCAATCAATCAATCAATCAATAGGGGCTAGAGATGGAGCTTAGAGCAAAGGCCCTGGGCTCCATCCCAGACTAAAGGATCACCTCACAAATAAGAACACATTGACCTCCAGAAGTTTAGCAGTTTGTTCAGTCATGTAGCAGGTAAAAGTTGTGTGGCTGATTTGACCCAAGTCTGTCTGACTACAGAGCAGATCAGATAAACTTAGGTGAGTCCCCCCTTTCATCTGTGTCCCAAGCCAGCTCCTTGTAGCTGCTGGGTAAGGAAGGGGCCAGGCCTAGGGTGGGAGGGTAAGAGAGGGTGGCGGAAGAGTGCTGTGACTAGTCTGTTGGAGTAGGCGGTGGGCAGGCTAAGCAGTAGAGCAGGCCTCCCCTGGCCACCCTGTGCTGACATGGCTCCTTGCCACAGCACACATGTGGAGGGGGATCAGGGACAGGGTCTTCAAGTGGGTGCCTAACAGATCCATTCTCATCCTGCCTTCTCTCCCCGCCACCCCGTACCCCTTCCCTCTGTAGAACCAGCTGGATGAGAGCCAGCAAGAGCGAAATGACCTGATGCAGCTGAAGCTGCAGCTGGAGGAGCAGGTGACAGAGCTGAGGAGCCGCGTCCAAGAGCTCGAGACAGCTCTGGCGACCGCCAGACAGGAGCACGCAGAGCTGACAGAGCAGTACAAGGTGGGAGCCGGGCCTGGCAAGGAGCAGGGCCGGGATGCTCACCCAGCATCCAGAATCAGAACCCAGGCCGGGCCTAGTGGTACCACCTGTAGTCCAGCCCTCTGGAGGCTGAGGGAGGATTCCTGCAAGTTCAAGGCCAGCCCAAAGGACATAGTGAGACTCTTTCTCAAATAAATAAATAAATAAAATGTAGAAGAAAGGAAGAAGAAAAGTACTAAAGGAGTTTTACGATGGTCCTGCCATCAGGGAAGTAGGTTTAAGGAGTAACAAGTGGGATTGAACTTAAGTCCAGAAGAGATGCATCCCACATTTGTAATGAAAGCTGATTCTTTGAACATGGAGTGCTTGGGTAAGGTGGACGTGGCCACACTGTGGGTAAAGGAATGTCCCCTATAGCTTCGTACTCAAGGAAGGTGATAGGGTGGAAGTGAGAGTGCTTCTCCTACCCATTTGTTCCTGTCTTTGGGAGATGAGCTTGAGCATCCCTTTTCCGTGGGTTCCTTAATTCCAGGGACTTTCCCGGGCACATGGGGAGCTCTCAGAAGAGAGGGACATCCTGAGCCGGCAGCAGGGAGACCATGTGGCACGCATCTTGGAGCTGGAGGATGACATCCAGACCATCAGTGAGAAAGTGCTGACGAAGGAGGTGGAGCTGGACAGGTGAGGCACTGGCCCTGGTTTTCCAAGACCCCATTTCAAGCCAACCGGCCTGCTCTTCTACCCTGCTCCTCTGTCGCTTCACAGGCTCACTGAGGTACTCCAGCTACTGGGGATCCCTTTCTGCCTTGCTCCCTTCCAACTTTCCAAAGGCTGCTCTGTGTTCCTCACCTTCAGACATAGTCAGTTACCATATATTGTGCAGCAAAAGCTTAGAAAGAGAAGCGGAGGATTTAGAAGAAGAGAATGGATAGAATTATCAGTAGAAAATAAGAAAGGATGGGTTTCAGATCTTACCACAGAGGAGATGCAGTTAGACTTTGTTCTTTTCTTAAGAAATATTAGAAGTAGGGCCAGAGATTTAGCTCAGTGGTTCCGCTGCCTGCCTAGCAAACACAAAGTCCCTGGTTGATCCCAGTAACCACATATAATGATATGATATTGGGCATGGTGACTCACGCCCACCAGCAATCAGTACCACACCCCACAGTGCCAGGTGTGGTGGCTCACACCTGTCATCCCAGCACTCGGGAGGCAGAGGCAGGAGGATTGCTGAGTTCCAGGCTTGCCTGGGCTACATAGTGAGCTCAGGGCCAGCCTGAACTACAAAGCGAGACCCTGTCTCAAAAAAAAAAAAAAATACTAGAACTGGTAATCTGGGAACATATAGACCTCACCTTTGAGAAATGGCTTAAGACATAGAATCTTAGTGTTGGGAGTAATGAAAGTCATATAAGAGACAGTCACCCTCAGGAGACAGCCTCTTTCAGTTTTGGACAGCTGTCATTTCTATCGCATGTATAGAGCCAAACTTTACCCTCCTAGAATTTACCAACGGCTCCTGGGTTTTATTTTTACTTTTATTTTTATTTTTTTAGTTAATTTATTTTGTGTTTTGTTTTTGTTTTTTGAAACAGGGTCTTGCTTTGTAGTTCAGGCTGGCCTTGAACTCACTATGTAGCCTAGGCAAGCCTTGAATTCAACAATCCTCCTGCCTCCAGCTCCCGAGTGCTGGGATTACAGGTGTGAGCCACCACGTCCAGCATTGTGGTGTGTGGTACTGAGTGCTGGTAGGTGTGAGTCACCATGCTTGGTATTGTGCATTTGGTTACCAGAGACTGAACCAGGGACCATGCACTTGCTAGGCAGGTGCCAGAACCACTGAGCTAAATATCCAGCCCTTAATTTTTATTTTCATTAGTATATGTTTACAGTACATAATTATCACATTCATTGTGATAAGTCGGTACAGGTACACAACACATCTTAACTCCCTTTTCATCCTCAGGATCCTAGGTTAGACTTCTGGAACAACATAAAATATTTTTCTGGGCCAGAGGGTTAGCTCAGTGGTTCCAGCGCCTGCCTCGCAAGCGTAAGGACCTGAGTTCCGATCCCCAGTTACCACATATAATGCTGGGCGTGGTGGCTCACACCTGTAATCCCAGCACTTGGGAGGCAGAGACAGGAGGATTGCTGAGTTCGCGGCGGCTTGCCTGAGCACCATAGTGAGCTCAGGGCCAGCCTGAACTACAAAGCGAGACCCTGTCTCCAAAAAGCAAAAAAAAAAATAAAATAAAATAAAATATTTTTCTGTCGTAAAATATTATTTTTACCAAATAGTGTAAATATTGACCACTTCCCATTTCTGTTCTTCAGATTTTCACCAGATCAAATACTGTAGTTCTTTCATTTATCAAATATTATAATTTTCTCTTATTTTATCCTGGGAGTTATGATATTTTTAGAAATTCTTTTAAGGAAAGATGTGTTCTGCCCAAGACCCCAGGTAATAAATGAGTTGATCTGAGAGGCTTCTTCAGAATCCACTAGTCTTGTCTGAGGAAGACACTGTGCATCTGCATTCTTAGAGACGAGGGTCAGTGTATTGCAACCAGAGTGTCAAAACTATGGGGAGGTGGCTCAGTGGCACTGCACCTGCCTGGCAAATGCAAGGTCCTGAGTTTGATCCCTGGTACCAAAAAGAAAAAAACAAATTAGCCTGCGACATGATTTTGCACAGCCCACAAGGAAGAGGATTAAAAAACAAAAACAAACAAACAAAAACATGTTTTAGGGCCAGAGATTTAGCTCAGTGGTTCCGGCACCTGCCTAGCAAGTGCAGGGTCCCTGGTTCGATCTCCAGTAACCACATACAACAGTATCAGGCATGGTGACTCACATCCACCAGGAATCAGTACCACAGCACAGTGCCAGGTGTGGTGGCTCACACCTATAATCCCAGCATTCGGAGGCAGAGGCAGGAGGATTGCTGAGTTCAAGGGTTGTGGGCTATACAGTGAACTCAGGGCCAGCCTGAACTACAAAGTGAGACCCTGTCTCAAAAACAGAACAAAACGAAACAAAAATCATGTTTTAATGGTTGAAGAACAAATTAAAAGAAGAATATTTTATGATGTGAAAATTATATGAAATTCAGGTGTTGGTGTTTGTAAGTGAAGTTTTATTGGGACACCATGATCATTCATTTACTTATTGTCTGTAGCGATTTCCAGAGTACAGTGCCAAAGTTGAATAGCTGTCCCAGAGACCATATGGCCTGCAAAGCCTAAAATATTTATCATCAGGCTGTTTACAGATGAAGTCTGCCAACTTCTGATTCAATCAAAATTAAATTTTAAAAATTTATTTATTTATTTTAGACTCTGGATCTCAATTTTTTTTTTTTTTTTTTTTTGCTTGCTTGCTTGTTTGTTTGTTTCAGAGACAGGGTCTCACTAAGTTACTAGGCTTAAATTTCACAGGCTAGGTTTGAATTTACAGCCTTCCTGCCTCAGCCTACCAGAGTGCTGGGATTATAGGCATGTACCACTATGTCCACTTAGAGAAAAAATTTATAACTAAGGACTCCTTGATGTCTGAAAGAGCCTAAATTTTAGTCTCTTTATTGAAGTGTGTGACTCTCTCACACCAGAGAGTCAGCAAGCATTCATTAAAACGATATGTACAGTAAATGTACCAATAAAGAATTCAATTTTTAAAAAAACAATATGTATGGGCTGGAGATTTAGCTCAGTGATTCCTGCATCTGCCTAGCAAGCACAAGGTCCCTGGTTTGATCCCCGGTAATCACATACCACAAGGCCAGCGTGGTGACTCACACCTGTAATCCCAGCATGGGGAGACATAGATGGGGATTGCTGAGTTCGAGGCTTGCCTGGGCTACAAAGTGAGCTCAGGGCCAGCCTGAACTACAAAGCAAGACCCTGTCTCAAAAAAAACAATATGTACGTCAGACATAGTGGTCCTTGCCTGTGATCTTAGCACTCTGTAAGGCTGAGGTAGAAGTATCAAAAGTTCAAGCCCAGTCTGGGCAACTTAGCCAGACCCTGTCACAAAACAAAAAATTTAAAAAGGACTGCGGGTGTACCTTGGTCACAGGCTCTGGGTTCAATCCCCAGTACCGACCCCCCAACCCACATATACAATATGTAAAGAGAAAAGAGAATTGTTTATGCCTGGATTGTGTTATAGAACCAGGAATTTTGTTTCCCTGGGGCTTAGAACTGGGTCCTCTGGTTCTGTGGCTCCAGCATCCGAGAGTGAAATAGAGGCCTGGAGGAACACAGTGGAAGGGGTAAGACAGAGGGCCAAGTTCTTCTCTGAATGACCAGAAGATCTGATATACTGTCCCCAACTTTCAGGGTTAGAGACACAGTGAAGGCCCTGACTCGGGAACAGGACAAGCTCCTGGGACAGCTGAAGGAAGTCCAAGCAGACAAGGAGCAAAGTGAGGTAAGGGGCTCACAGCTAGTTTGCCTTCTCAATTGTTCAGCGGGTATTTACTGAATTTCTTCTGAGTGCCGGGCACCAGAGGGGATAAAAACAGAAAGACCTCATGGGTGCTGTACTCCAAACACACTACATATACCTAAATCAGGATATGTCAAAGTGAAATATAAGAAGTGTCACAGGGAAAGCTAAATCAGTATTATGGCACCCTAGAAAGGGAGATGAGGGCATATTTTGTGCGAGTCATTAGAAAAGGCTGTTAAAAGGAGGGCATGAACTAGCCTAATCCTTCCAAACCTTTCCAGCTGCAGAGCCTTTCCTCTCCCCACCAGTAAAGTGTTACATCTTGTGTGGCACTTTACTGAATAAGCAAAAGCAGTATTAGTGTCAACTTATTTTTATGCATTCAGATGTATAACATTTACTTATAATCTAAAGAAATCAATAAAATATTTTTGATGGATAACAAAGTTGTAAATTAAGGATTACAGTTGATGGCTTTGTCAGCTATAGAGGCTAATATCCTTTTCTGTATTTTGCTTTGATGCTGCCTAGCAGATTTGAGGTTCTAGGTTCAGTCCCGGCAGCACACACACAAAAAAATCTGTACTTTTGTATTTTTGTTTTGACTGTACAATGTTGAGAATATCTTGAGTCACATACAAGTAGATGAAAATGATAAGAATTTACTCATTTCAATAGAAAATACAATAAAAATTTTATTCTGAGGTTTACATAAAAATGAATTAAGCTAGGAGCCCATGTCATTGGGTTTGGTGATCCCCAATATGTTAATTTATAAATTTATGTACTTTTCTAAAAAATATGTTTTAATAATTTAGAACAGCTTCGCACTGGGAGTATACTAGCACAGGGCTAGAGGGTTTGCCTACCTCTGGGTTTGATCCTCAAAACTGCAGTAAAAAAAGAACAAGTTCGAAGCAGATATTTACAGAATTTTCAAATGCTTCCTCAGAGACCTTCACCTCTGTAGAAGGTGGCTTGAAAAAGTTTTGCTTGGCAGTGAAGAATGGATAGCATTTGGGCAGACCGATGAGAGGGAGAATGTTGTAGAAGTAGGAAAGATATAAGCAAAGGTTTAGAGGCCAAGATGCTCAGGGAAGTTGAATGTGTGAAGAGTAGGAGATGTGGCACAGGTCACAGTGTGGAGGGTCTTGAGTTTAGAGTTTAGCCTGACCTTTAAGCAGTGAAAAGCACTGATCATTTTCAAGTAAGGGTGACATGTGCTTACAGAATTGTACTTAAGCAAGAGGCTCACCCATGAGTTCAAGGCCAGCCTGGATTACAGAGTGAGTTCAAAGGTAGCCTGGATTACATAGAAAGACCCTGTCTCAAAAACCAAATGAGTACTAAAAAATTAATCTGCTTGTCATGTGGAAAATAAACTAGTTGTGAAATTCAGTCATCCAAGCAAGAAGTGATGAGAGTCTGAACCACTGTAGTTGTGACAGTAAAAAAAAAAAAAAGACAGAGAAAATGGCTGACTTAAGAGGAAAACAGAGGTGCAACAGGGGATTATCTACAGTAATGATGCTGGATACCTTGTTCAAGAGGTGAGACTGGGGGCCAGAGGGTTAGCTCAGTGGTTCCAGCGCCTGCCTCGCAAGCGCAAGGTCCTGAGTTCGATCCCCGGTAACCACATATAATGCTGGGCGTGGAGACACGCCCACCAACAATCAACACCGCATACTACAATGCCGGACATGGTGGCTCACGCCTATAGTCCCAGCACTCGGGAGGCAGGGACAGGAGGATTGCTGAGTTCGCGGCGGCTTGCCTGGG